>JAJIBD010018633.1:0-11722 GCA_021461705.1 Cryptotis parvus | reverse complement strand
TTTGAGTCTATGAAGTTCCGGGCTGTTGGTTATCCATGAAGATGTGTATCATTCCTTTTAATATGAAAGAAAGTCTCACTGGATAAAGCACTCTTGGTGAGACCTTCATTTCATTGAGATTTTTTTCACTATATCCCACCATTGTCCTTGGGCTCAGAGGGGTTTCCTTCGATAAGTCTGTTGTAAATCTAAGGGAGGCTCCTTTGTATGAAATTTCTTTCATTGATCTTGCTGCTTTCAGTGTTCTATTTATATCTATGGCATTTGTCTTTCTAATTAGGAAAAATTAATTTGAAGCCACTTAACCATCTGCAGCCCCAGAGGACACACTTCCCTTTGTAGTTCAACCTGGAGGAGCCATTGGTTGGCAAATGTCCTGAGGTCACAATTTCAGTTTCTTTGCTAGTTGTTCATATTTCTAAATGTCCTCTCTCATCCAGGTGCTTATTTGGGAACCTAGGCATGAGCAGGGGCATTTCTCTGGCTCAAAGTGTTAAGTGAAGAAATTAGAAAGACTCCCACATGTACTGAGCATTAAATAGAGGCAAAAGGATACACATGACAACCTTTTAATGTATGTTCTGTAACCCATAGTCTGGAAGGGAAGGAAAAGAGAAAGAGAGAGAAAGGGAAAGAGATAAAGAACCTGCCATGGAGGTGGGCTGGGGAAGGGGGGAGGGAACCGGGATGTTGGTGATGGGACATGGGCACTGGTGGAGGGACGGGTGCTGGAACACTGTATGACCAAAACCCAAACATGAACTTTTTAATTGTATATCTTTTTATTTGTATATCTCACGGTGGTATAATAAAATACTTAAAAAAAAAGAAATTAGAAAGACACTAGAAAATATAAGGCAATCTTTTAAATAAAATTGGTTAAAGAAAGTCACTTCTAAATGCTAAATATAAAACCATAAATACAAATTTAATAATTATAAATTAGCATAAATAGAAACATTATGAATATTTAGGTAAAACACTGACAGTACAATATGTGTATGAACATATATAAATTGTCAGTTTAAGTCTTCCTCCCCAAATTCAGATAGAATTTTTCCATGATAAACTGAATAGCACCATTTGGCTTCATGCAATCTGGATACATAGAACTAAAGCCAATTAAAACACTTTGAAGATTAGTGAAATGGGTTTCCTACTTTAAAGAATAAAAACTACTAATATTTATGGTCATCTTCAGAATTACATTTATTGGACAAACAGATATTCTAAATTAGCTTTCTAACCACACAAAAACATGGAAAAACAACTCCAAACCTCAATGATCTTAATGGTAAAGCAGCAGAGACATGCATCTGGCTTAGCGATTAAAGAAGCTACCCTAATTGAGCCTAACAATAATAATAATCTATATAACATCTCTGATAAAGAGTTTAGAATAGAACTGTTAAGGGTGTATAAGGAGCTCAAAAAAACAACGTAACACACTGTCAATAAAAAAAAAGGATATAAGAGCAGAAATTAGAAAAATACAAATGAAAATACGAGCATAAATTATAGATGTGAAAAATCTGGTAGGTGAAATGAAAAACTCATGGTAAGACCTTAACAATAGAGTAACAGTTGCTGAGGACAGAATCATTGAGTCCCAGGATGAGGTGCAGAAAACATCCAGAAAACATCAGGAAATGAAAGTAAACAAACAGATAAGAGAACATTGTGATGAAGTCAAGAGGAACAACAAAGGAATAACATGGTAGTAGAAAGGCAGGATGAAAACCCTGATAAAGAAACACCTGTCAAAGCCATCATTGCTGAGAAGTTCCCATGGCAAAATCTACCCTTGATGAAGAAGCAACTGTCAAAGTCATAGTTGCTGAGAAATTCAAAGAGCTGAAGGGTGCATGCACCCAGATCATGGAAGCCTTAAGGGTACCAGCTAAAAGAAATTCAAATAAAATACTCCAAGACACATTCTAATCATAATAATAAAAACCACAGAAAGAAATAGAATACTGAAAGTACCAAGATCAAATAAGGAAATTGTTATAACGGAGCAACCTTAATATTCATAGCTGACTTATCAGATGACACCCTCCGGGTCTGAAGAAAAGGTGGGATATAGAGCAAAAACCTTAATGAAATGAGAGCCTCATCAAACTATTTACCAGACCAGACTCTTATTCAGATTTAATGTAACAATACACAACTTCACAGACGAACAACAACTCAGGAACTTCATAGACTTAAATCTGTTGTTTCAAGAATGAATGGGCTGTCAGAGTGCGCTAGGTTCCCCGACCAAATTTGGAAGCAGGGTCAGGGGACTCCACTTCTGCCCACCCAGGGACCTAGATGTCATGAACCACTAGGGTCCCCAACAATACCAGGGAATGAGTTCACTTCTACCATTGAAGTCGGCAGGAAATGGATGAAAACGCAGGAATCCAGCACAGTTTTAAAAGACTTTACTCTTACAGGTTCTGGTATACAATCAAACAGGGAAAACCCCAGACTTAGGTTCCTAGTTGAGCCCTGGCTTAGGAAAACCCTAGGCCAAGATGGCCACTACCACGTGCTAAGGCCTAACAGGGAAGAGAATGGAGAAGCAGATAGGAGAGGGAGAAGACAAGGAGAAGCCAAAATGGCAAAAAGGCCTTCTCCTTTCTCCTAGCTTATGTTATAGATAGAAGCCTGCCAAAACCTTCCAGCCCAGCCCATCGTGGGCTGGGATATCTAGAGATGAAGCCAGGTAAATGACCCTTTTGAAATGCAGATCTTCAGGTGAGCCCTATGGCTCAATCTTCACAAAAAGTCAGAGCTGATTCCCTGAGGCTAAATCTCCTAAGTAGAGTTGGAAGGGTTTGCATCTCTGAACCAGAAAGCAGTTCATAATTTAATTTGTAAGAAATGGCATTAATACTTTTTACCATTAATATCATTTGATCAGTTGACATCCCATTATTCATCTATTTGCTCTAGCAGGTGCCAGTAACATTTCCATTTGACCCTATCACATGCCAGTGTAGCCCAATGGCATCTGGTTTCTTCAGGAATACAAAGAGCTTCAAACAGTTCATTCAGGGTCTTGACAAAGAAGTCTGACCATCTTGTAGGTGGGCGGCCACGTGATCTTTTGGCATCCTGTGGGATCCAGTCGGTAACGGCCCTAGTCCAGTGGTCATCTCCAAATCGCATTATATGTCCAGCCCATCTGATTTTTTGATGCCTTGGCAAAACGAGACCATGAATTTATAGCCAGATAATGGCAGACTCTATATCCCACTAAGGTCCAAAATCCATCAGAATAATTCACTTTGGCATTCAATCTAGAATCAGAGACACGTCAGTTTGCCTGGAAGTGAATTGGCATGTCTCTTTGAGCTAAGAGAACTGATTACATTATGGTTGATCCAACATGGCCAAGTACTCTTGAGATATCTACATGTATGTCCCTCGTGGGTACCTATGGGAGCAGGAAGAGTATCATACTATCACTTGTATAACTTGTCTTCCCATTGTTCATTGATTTGCTCAAGAAGGCACCAGTAACATCTCCATATGTCCTTTCACATGCTAGTGTAGCCCAAGGGCATCTGCTCACTCCAGGAACACAAAGAGCCTCAACCCATTCATTCAGGTCATGGGAATGAGGTCTATAATTGTTACTGATTTTTGGAATATCAAATATGTCACGGGTAGCTTGCCAGGCTCTGCCATGTGGGTGGTATACTCTCAGTAGTAGGCTCCTGAGCATTTACTGATGAACCGCAATGGGGAGAGATAGGCTTTTCTCTTGGGTGGGGCTATGACAAGCTGTGGATCCCAGACATTAAAAATGACTGCCCTCTGGGCGGAGCGATAGCCCAGCTGGTAGGGCGTTGCCTTGCACGTGGCCGGCCTGTGCTGGCCGGGTTCGTATCCCGGCATCCCATATGGTCCCCGAGCACCGCCAGGAGTAATTCCTGAGTGCAGAGCCAGGATTAACCCCTGAGCATTGCCGGGTGTGATCCAAAAAAGCAAAAAAAAAAATAAATAAATAAAATAAAAAAAAAAAAAAATTAAAATGACTGCCCTCATGGTGTGGGGGGTTCCTCTGGCTTCTTGCAAGGCTCTATTAGGATGGAGGGCCAGGAGTAGAACCAACCTTCCCTCCCGGGTGCCTCATGATCAACCAAACACAAAGAGTCAGTAGCAGCTCTGCTCCATGTATATGAGTTTTATAATATTTATGATAAAAAAATTATGCCGTACAAGATTATGAAATCAATCCAATTTTGCCCATGCCCCCATTTTGTTTTCTCTGGAGAGTCCCTAAGGGAGGGAGTAGCCCTTCACATAAGCTAAGTATAGCTGTAGCCTAAAGCTCAGTAGGGTGTGTCACACAAAATTGGCTACTTTAAGAGGAGCAAGCACAGCAAGTAAACCAAACTCCTCCTACATGAAGATAACACAATTCTCTATCATAATAATCTCACTGAATGTCAATGGACTAGATGCACCAATCAAGAAGCAAAAGAGTGACAGGATGGATTAGATAAAGGAACTTAATACCCTGCTGCCTTGAGAAACACATTGGAACAATTGAAGCTAAAACAGCCTCAAATTCAATGGCTGGAAAACAATTATACAAGTAAATAATACCCTCAAAATTACAGGGATGGCCAAAGTAATATAAGATGACATAGATTTAATGCTGAAGGAGATTACAAGAGGGCAGTGAAAATCATTTCTTAATGATCAAGGGATCTGTATATCAAGAAAAACTAACACTCTTACTGACTGATTTCTGTTCTTGCGTTTACTTTCTAAGTTTCATTCACTCTCAATGGAACAAACATCTCTGAATGCAACAGTTATGTGTACCTAGGTCGAGAAGTCAACATGATGAATGACCTAAAACCTGAGCTGCGCAGGAGGAAGAGAGCAGCATAGAATACCTTCAAATGCATCGAAGAAATAGCTAAAAAATACAAAGAACCTCCGGCTCCGGGCAAAACTCTTCAACTCCACCATTCTCCCTGCATTAACATGCGCCTCAGAGACCTGGACCCTACAAAAGCAGGATGATAATGCTATTCGGGTCTCCAAAGAGGGAATCCAAAGAGTTATGCTTGAAATATCACGCCTCACTCAAGTGAAAGAAGGAATCCAGAGCTCCGACCTCTGTCGCTGTTCCAGAGTCAGGGACGCTGTCTCATTTGCCAAGTCATCAAAAATCAGATGGGCTGGACATATAATGCGATTTGGAGACAACTGCTGGACTAGAGCCATTACCAACTGGATCCCAACGTAACGCCAAAAGATCACGTTGCCGCCCACCTATAAGATGGTCAGACTTCGTCAAGACCCTGAATGAATTGTTTAAGGCTCTTTGTATTTCTGGAAGCAACCAGATGCCATTGGGCTACACTGGCAAGTGATAGAGTCAAATGGAAATATTACTGGTGCCTGCTCTAGCAAATCGACAAATAGCGGATGTAAAGTGATCAAGTGATATATTATATATAAATATATATACACATATATATATATATACAAATACACATACAAATATCTGTATATGTATATATACATAAAACATTTCATCCCCAAAAGCTGATTATACAGTATTCAATAATGCACATATGACATTCTCCGAGAACACAAATTGAGCCAGAAAACATACCTCCATAAAATGAAGCAGATAGATATTTTATAAACCATATTCTTTAGATCATTGTCAGCTGAAAATCAAGGTTAAACACAAAAATGGAGACTAAAATTAAGTACCTTGAAATTATATACCTGAGTACAGAACAACCAGTCGTTTAGAGAGAAATCACAAAAGAATCAAAAAAAATTCTGGAATCAAACAAGAATAAGGAAATGAGCTACATTATTTACTACCGGTGGGAAATGCAAAAGCAGTGTTAAGAGGAAATTTTAAAGCACTGTAATCATTCATCAGAAAGGAAGTAAGGGCCCATAAAAATAACAAGTATTCACAACTTAAGACCCTGGAAAATGAACAAGAAGAGCCGGGAAAGTCAGAGGAAATAATAAAACTTAGAGCAGAAATTAATGAGTTAGAATATCAAAGATAGTCCAAAAGTTCCAATAAACAAAGACCTGGTTCTTTCAGAAAAGAAACAATATTGGTAAATCACAAAAGAAGACTCACAAAGAAAGAGATAAAGAGAATCCTATAAAGCAGAATCAAAAATGAAAAGAGGGCATCAATCACAATGAAGCCACAGAAGTTAAAAAGAGTATAAGAGATTACTTTTTAGAATCTATATTCCATAAAACTGAAGAAGGAAGAGGGATATGCCTACACAGTGGAATGCTGTGATGCTGTTAGAAAAAATGAAGTCATGAAAATTGCCTATAAAAGAATGAACCTGGAGAGTATTATGCTGAGTTAAATGAGTCACAATGAGAATGACAGGTGTAGAATGACAGCATTTATTTGTGGGATGTAAAAATAGTATGGAACTAATATTAAATTCCAAGGAAAACAGGGGCCAATAAGAATTGCCAAAGGTTGGAATTTGCCACACATGTCTGCGGTCAGAGTGTAGGTATGATAAAGAAGGTAACTGTTTGACAATAGTAGTTGGAAACAGTTACGCTAGACTACAACTGAATATTGAAAATAGATAAACATATTTATATGTCGTTATTAAAAACAACAATGCATTAAAAGGTAGAGAGAGAGGGAAACTATTGTCTGGCTGAGATCCAGGTTGTGGTGGGGGAGAGAAACAGGGGACATTAGTGTTAGAAAATGGCAGTGGTGGGGGGATGGGTGTGGGAATTTTTATGCGACTGAAGCACAATCATAAACAGTAATGGTCTATAAGTTGGTGACTCAAACAGCAAGGATAAAATGAAGTTGAAGTTGCTTTCCTCAATATAGTTGCATTTCTTGGGAATATGTGGAATCCCTAACAGATATTAGTGTTCAGTAGGGTCCCTGGCCACATTTGGGGACAATGACCACTCCCCTGACAAATAGACTAAAGAACATGGTCATAGGCTCTAGAAAGTCTGTGGCTCTAACTTTAATCTCTTTCCATTCACTTCTCACTCCACCTAACTCCACACACACCATACCACCCACCAATTCTGATTGAGATATTTACTTTACAAAATGTTAAGTGAAGGGAATTGCAAGAGGTAATGGATCTTAATCCCGTAACAATAATGTTTAAATCCCGTAACAATAACTCCCGTAACAATAACTAAATTATTTCGTCAGAGTTGTCCCCAGAGATAGATCTTGTCTAGGGGATATAGGCCCACTCAGAAAAGGGGTGGAATACTTGTGTGTTGTTTAGGACATACATAAAAGAGAGTAATAACCGTTCATTAACAATATAAAATTGGCTACAAGTAGGAGACAGAAGGCTGTGAACAAATGGTTATCCAACATTTCCCCCTTTTCTGTTAACAAAAATACAATCTCCTTTCCTTAGCTGGTAAACAATAATTTTAATAATATTTCTCGCCATTTTGTATAAACAATAGAGAGAGACATTTATCTACACCCTGGATTAAATTTATAGAGTGACCATACCTTCCTGGGGACATCTCACCATATAGTCCGATTACATTCCTCTCACCAGGTTGTTTGATTCCTGATCCCCATAGGTCCTTTGTCAATAGTTGCTTATCTTAGTTTATAATATTGATCAGGATATTTAGTCTGCCCCATGTCTAGGTCAGGGTAACTTACTCACGGGTTCCCTGGTCTAGCCAGGTCCACTATCGCACCCCTCCTTTTGGGGTGTAAGGTTTTAATTAGGATATATGACAGATGCCCGGGAGTAACTTATTTATAGTTATTAAGTCCTATATCAAAAATGCATAGCCTTAATCATCTTCCTGTGTCTATACAAAAATCCTTTGTACTAGTATAAGATTATATAAAGATTTCAGTGCCGTAGAAAGAACTATTCTAGTCACAAAACAGTGTCAAATATTGCTCCAAGATACCAACTCACTCCTAGACCCAGAGCATCATCTTTTGTATGTGTGCAATTGCTGTTCAGTGCCATGATTCATTGTAGCCTGCACTGTCCAGAAACGGTGAGATTCTTTTGCCAAGTCATATGACTGAACCAATGTTTGAAGAGCTGCTTATGCAACAACTGCTGTAGTGGTCACAGCAACAAGTCCCAGAAAGCAGCAAAAAGGAATCAGATGGGTCATCAGAAGCACTAGAGCAGGCATCTCACGAGCCTTTCAGTAGGGGAAGCTGACACTTGCAACCATAAATGCTACCTAGCTTTATGTGTGAGAAAAACACTCTTCATAATTGATTAGGAAGCAGAGAACATCAGGGGCTTGGTATGAATTCAAGTCTGGGGATTGAGATAAAGAAAGGAAGAGACTCCAACACATATGGAGCAGTGGGTATTAATAGGGAAAATAATTAATCCGGGATGTTGGCAGCAGCCAAGAAGGGGAGAAGAGAGGGATGTCTTGTAAACAATATAGACATATATAAGACTTGACTAAAAACAAAAGATGGTCATCACAAACACACACATGCACAGGCATATATAATTGATCAATCAATTTACTTAAGGTGTATGTCTGACCCATGTAGGTTGGTGAATGTGAATGAGACAAAGTGCTTCATTAATATAATTTTGGAAAGTATGGTGGTGAGGAAGTATCTAATTCTTAGTAATAACTGAAATATGGGTAGGTTTGGCTTTAAAGCATCATAGGTTAGATTGTGTATAAATCATTCTCACACCAATCATATTTTATATTCTTATCTTATACATGTTATAAAACCTTTTCATAAATTGCTAAAAATTCTTATACTCAGTACTGTAACAAGAGTATAGATAACTGAGCACTGTAATATGAGTCTACAGCTCCAAGTGAAAAAACATTAGGGTATTAAAAGAGAAGAGTTTCCTTCCTGTAGTCTAGCTGAGACAAAAAAGGGCAACAAGACAAGATTATCAATATTTAGGGATGACCCAGGCACAAGAGGCTTTGACAGCAGTTTCTCCTCTTTGGGGTAAGTCCTTTTCATGTCTTGTGTTGAAGGAGCTAAATGTCTTCTGAGTCTCGGTGGTTTTGACTTCTCACGAGCTGTAATGGGACCCAGAGTTTCATGGTGGAACTGATATCTGCAGAAATATAGGCATAGCCTTTTCCTTAGATGGGGAGGTTACCCGCTACTCACTCTTTATCAATTTACTCAGAGATAGGTTTAGTAACTATTTTCTGAGCATGTGTACCTTCTTGAAAGTGTCATTCAGCAGTTGTGCATGGTTCTTCTAGAGGTAAATTTAAGAAATTTAGAGAGTAATGTTAGGCTAAGAAGTGAAGAGAAGAAATTGCAATTATCTGTTTTTTAATAATTGAGTAGTGAAGGTCCTTTGAGCACCAAATCCTGGTGAGGACAAAGGTTCAATGATACTTGTGCCAGTGGACTTAGGAAATGCCAGTGATATATTTGATTTACCACTCATCACAGATTGATTGGGAAGTTTTACTGGTATAGGCTAAGCCATTATCAAATTTACTTTTATTGTTATTTTTGCATTTTTGGGGGGAGGGTCATACCTGGCCATGCTCAGGGGTTACTCCTAGCTTATCAATCAGGAATTACTCCTGGCAGTGCTCAGGTGACCATAAATGATGCCGGTATTGAACCTGGATCAGTCTGTTGCAAAAAAAATACCCTACCTGCTGTGCTATTACTCAAACTTTAAGCCATTATCAGTTTTAATGGTATGGGGAACTCCTATGACAGAAAAACATTGTAACAAGAAGGAACAAACAGATTTAGCCCTTTTAGAAGTCATAGGGACAGCCCATATAAAAATTAGAAGTAGTGTCATGTAGAAAATATTCATTTGGAAAAGGTTAACATATAACATTATTTGCAATAATTCATTTGTCTGTAACCGTTGGTGGCTAGCTCCTGCCAAATGGTAAGTATAATGTAGAGGAGCACAGACAGGACAAGCATGGACAATTTGTCTGGCTTGTCTTAACGGTATGAAATAATGTACATAAAAAGCAGAGGTTTGTGTGTGTGACTTGATGTTCTACAGCAGAGGTAAAAACAGGTGCCACTAGGCATTTTTTGTTTCATTTCCTTGAGCCATTGGTCCCAGTAATCGAGAATGAGATCGAATATGGATGATGAATATCAGGTCGTTGCATTTCTGTAACAGAACTTGAAATAGCTGAAGTAAATTTTGAACTAAATGGCATTTAGGGAAACAGTGATAATTCCAGGAAAAGGTCGGCCACATATGCTGAATTACTCACCATGTTACATGGGCCTGACATAGGGAGAGTAAATATATTAAAGTAGTGAGTTCCACTTCTTGGGTAGGATTGTAATTTGTAAACACTATTGTCAGTGAGGGGTCAACAATACCACCATTACCTGATGATGGGCCATCAAGGTAATACATTCGGAGAATTAGGAATGGGGAAGTGTTACTGTGAATGATATAAGACATTACAAAAGGTGTCTCTGAAAAAAATCCCAGGGGTTTCCCAGCTGAGTAATTGAAGGAACATTTTCGTGAGAAATCCACTAAAGTTTTTTGAAGGATCTCACTGAGGAGCAAAATGAATTCAATTTCTTTCTTTGGTATTGGCAACAATGACATAAGGGATGTAGCCCAGTAGAACATGCACTTTCAGTATTCCTTTAATTATAAGGGTGGCTATTAACTCCAAATATGGCAAAGGGTGCAAGGCTAGTTGTTGTACTAAAAGAGCCATTCTAACTGACCAAATAATTGGTCTATAGCAGAAGTTGGTGATTGGGGTATAGCAGAATCAGTAACCACAGTTTTGTCCAGGGGTTATCTCTGGAATCTAAATAAGATAAGTCTTATCTCTGAAAAGATAAGACTCTGTGCACTTTTTATGAATAAAAAAAATCTAATTCCTTTTGAGCTTCAGGGGTTAGATGTCTAGGATTATCAAGGTCAGGGTTACATTCAAGGGATCCTTAAACTCTGTGTTGGAATTCCAAGGAACAGTGTACCAAATTAATATCTCCCAGCGGTATTTGAAAATCATTAAAACTTTTTGATGTCTTTCTAATAGATGCACTCATTACAGAACCTAAATATTCAACAGGAGCTGCATTTGAATGTTCTTTGTGGCAACCTGTAAGCCAGCCGCTGACAAGCATGTCATCACATCATTATATAATTTCTGAATCTCCCTGGCATAAGAACATGCAAACAAGATATCATTCATAAAATAAAAAATGTTAGTATGGGTAAATCTTGCATAAGCAGGGTGTAAAACCACGTCAACAAAATATTGGCACATGGTAGGCTGTCTGGGATTCATTGAAGTCCCCAACAATATCAGGGATCGAGTTCCCTTTTTTACCTCCAGAGCCAGAAACAGATGGATATAATGCATGAGTCCAGCACAGTTCCAAAGGATTTAACTTATCACAAAAAAATAAGACAAACTCTTCTAACTACAATCCAAGGCAAGGATTCCCCAGACATGTGGCTGCTGGTCAGATTTCTATGACCATGTACTCAGGCAAAGATCTCCACAAAAATGGACCTTTCCCCAAAATTCAGCTTTAAAATTATTATAACACTGTGAGAAAGACATTACACAACTATTCATGATTGGGTTTCATGGTTTCAATCATGTTACAGCACCCATCCCTCTACCAGTGTATATTTCCTACAACCAATGTTCCCAGATTCCCTACTCCATCTCCAAGATTGCTTCTATAACAGGCACTTTTCCTCTTCTC
>JAJIBD010018629.1:0-10310 GCA_021461705.1 Cryptotis parvus | reverse complement strand
GAGTACATCTTTGTGTTCACCACCTCCGCCGCTGGGCAACAAACCCCAAAATGACGAAAGCAGCGACTGCAGATGCCGGAGAGTTCGAAAGTAAAATTACGGATGCAAGGGTAGGCTGAGCTAATCAGGAAGGTGGAAACTATTGCTAATGCAAATTTCCAAAATCAAAAAACTTCATCCGCAGCAAGACAAAGTTGTAGTTGTATCACAAGCCGAACCCCACGTCGCCGTGACGTCAATGGTTGCCTCAACCAAGGGGCTGTTCAGCCAATTAATGGCAACCATTTATCTCACGTGACATTGCTGATCACGTCATTTGTGGCTCGACTAAACTTGATAACAGCTGTAAACCCGCCCATGTCTCCTCAGCGAATCAGAGAATGGGAAGAGCACCAACTCTAGTTAAAAAACGATTGGTGGACACGTCTGTCAAAGAAACGGTTGCCACCGATATGCGAAAACGCTTTAAGTTTTGCTTAAGGGAAAGTAGGAAGTACTCCCAAGATTTGTGATTCCTGTATATAGAGGTCATATTTTGTAAATAAACTAAACAGGGAGGCCTGATTACGGTAATACTTTTATTATGCCCCGCAGCATAGGGGAAGACATTGATTTTACTTATCCTGTACTAAGTGTTTGAGGTACCCATGAAAACCTGGCGAGTTGTTATCCTTAAATTGTATCAACATCTTACCCCAAACTCCAATTCCCCAAACACACACACACACACACACAGACAAAACTCAGAAGTTCTAACAACTTTAAAAATAATGAACCCAGGGGCTGGAGTTATTTGCAGTGAGTAAGGCGCTTGCCATATAAGCGTTTGACTCAGGTGCCATCCCAAGCTCCCCACATTCTGAGCTTTGCAGGTGGACAGGGTAGAAGTAACAGAAAGAAGAGAAGAGCTGAACAATTGGGGTAGGGGAGTACAGCTCTCTTTCCTTCCTTTTTTTTTAGCCAAAGGTGTCATTCAATATTGCTGGACGATGAGATTGCAGAGGCTCCAGTTTAGAATTGAAATATGCAAAGCACACTTTATGTTTTATGTTCTGAGATGGGGTTTATTATTTGTTGTTTCATTTGTTTTTGAGGGCTATGTTCAATGGTGCTTCACGTCTGTTTTACTCCCGGTTGGTACCGGGAGAAGATTAGTGTTGAGTCTCTTCTATGCAACCTTACCAGTTAAACTCTCAGCCCCTTTTTGGGGTGGAGGTGGGATGGGGTGCGGTGGGGCCACAGTCTTAGGATTACTCCTGATATTGTGTTCAGGGATCACTCCTGGTAAGACTAAGAGGAACTACATGGGGTGCCGGAAATTAAAACTGAGTTCATGTGTGCAATATCTGTGCTCTATGTATTTTGTATTTTATTATTACTCAAGTCATCTGTTAAAAATTATAAGAAAAATAAGTCACATTAGAAAAAAAGTATAGTAGTTTCTGCTGCTGAGCTCAAATTGAACCTTTATGTATGCTGTTTATGTAAGTGCCTAATGGAAGGAATAATTACATTTATCTGACACCAGAGAGAATTGAAATGCTAAGGCACGAAACTGATCTGAGTTTGATCTCCAGCACCACATATCCGTCCCTTAAGAAGTTTCAGGAGTGATCCCTCATTCATCTAAGAGCAAGCTCAGGTCACCACAAGCTGTGAACCACCCCACATACAAAAAAAATTATTAAATTATAAATTAAATTATTTTGCAGTAAACATTGGGAAACAGTGAACCCAATTAAATGTTATCATTGTTACTGTCCCATAGTACTAGATGTGTAATTGCTGTGAGCAAACACTCACTTTGATAGTGCATTTGACTGTTCTTATATGGCAGTTCTAAGAAGTCTTGAAGGCAATGGAGACTGTAAGCCAAGAGTAGGAATGAAAAACTAGCGAAACTGGTTAAACACATATTTATATGCAGGACATCTAAGTTTGATATCTGGCACTTTTTGGTTTCTAGAGCAGAAAACTGAGAGAAGTCCCTGAATACCTCCAAATGCAGCCCAACAACAATGCAAGAGGATTTGAACATGATCAAAAATTAACTACATTTTGAAGTTTAAAATGACTAATGTTGAGCACAAATTTTGTTTTTGGGCCTCATCTGGCAATGCTCATGGCATATTCCCAACTGTGCTCAGGGATCACTGGGGACCATATGAGTACCAGGAAATTGAACCTAGATTGACCAGATGCAAGGCAAGTGCCCTGCCCTCTGTACTCTCACCAGCCTTCATGAAAATAACATATAAGGTAAAAGAATAAAACTGACATGGAAGAGGTCCATGGCCTTGTTGAGCACTGCAGATTTAGTCCTGCACAAGCACTGAATCAATCATTTCTTCATAGTTCCATATAAATAGGCTAAATCTAGAAGGAGAGACCCTAGACTCCAAACATTTCAGGGATTAAATTGATGCAGTTACTGTTTAAGTTAAGGAACAGGCACTTCTGTACCTTGTAAGTAATCTGTACCATGTGAGTGGTATGTGAAAGACTATTTGATTTGCATTTATCTAAGCACTCTGGTTGAATGTTTTCAGTAACAGTTCAGATAGTTCTGTTATCATATCATTATTAATATTGGATATTAACTAATCTGACAGCAGAAGCTGGTATACTTTAATATTATAAGTGTAGGTCATGTGTTGCTGGGTATAGGTTGTGTGAGGGACAGAAACTTCTGTAGGAGCACTACTAGAGAGCATTTGTTACCAAAGGAAGACATTGAAAGAGCCACTGCTAAATTAGATACACCATGATTCCTTGTCCTAAAGAGGATTCTCTTAACTTCTTATGTGAAGCTGTGAATAAAGAGCTATAACCCTGGAGACCATTTGGCCTTTTGATGTGCCATTCTTACCTGATCTCCCCAAGAACTCAGAAGATTACTCCTTTAGTCATTTTTCATTGTATTAGTACCCATCTAAAAAGTATGAGTCATTACATGGTTGGTGGGAATGTCGACTTGTACAACCTTTCTGGAAAACAATATGGACATTCCTCCAAAGACTAGAAATTGAGCTCCCTTTTGACCCAGCCATACCACTCCTGGGAATATACCCTGGGAAGCCAAAAATACACAGCGGAAATGCCATCCGCACTTTTTATTTTCATAGCAGCACTATTCACAAGAGCCAGAACCTGGAAACAACCAGTATGCCCGAGAACTGATGACTGGATAAAGAAACTTTTGTACATCTACGCAATGGAATACTATGCAGCTGTTAGGAAAAAATGAACTTATGAAATTTGCCTATAAATGGATGGACATGGAAAGGATCATGTAGAGTGAAATTAGTCAGAAGGAAAGAGAGAGATACAGAATGACTACATTTATTTGCATGACAAATATGTATATATATCTATATGTAGATATATATACATATATACATATATATATATAATTACACCAAAAATCCAGTTCCAGGAAAAACATGGATCAGGAGGTCTTACCAAAAGTGGAAATTACCGCAAATGTGTGGGAGTCAGAGGTTAGGTCAGACAGAGAAGGGAACATGTGTGAATAAATGTCGAAAGGGCAAATACCAACCTAGAACTGAGCATTAAATACAGGCAAAAAAATGCATATGATGGCCTCAAAGTGTATGTAGTGCAACCCACAATGTATAAGAGAAGGAAAAGAGAGAGAGGGAGAGAGAAAAGAGATAAAGAACCTGCCATTTAGGCAGGCTATGGGAGGGGGAGGGAATTGGGGACATTGGTGGTGGGAAATGGGCACTGGTGGAGGGCGGATGCTGGAACACTATGTGGCCGAAATCTCTAAACATGAACAACGTTGTAATTGTATATCTCACAGTGGTATGATAAAATATTTAATAAAAAATAAAAAAAGTATGAGTTGAGATCACTAACAGTTGAAATGCACATAAACTAATTTTACATACAGTAGTTCTTGTTACCAGAGCATTGCAAATACAGAGCTTGGAGCAACTCAGGCACAAAGCTGGGAGCAGCAACCGAGACTAAAAACCAAAAATGTTAGCAATGATACAAATGAAGGAATCCTATTTCCTTAGAGACTCTATCAAAAAGTTTAAAGTAGTCCAAAGAATGATGGCTTAAACAAACTGGAAATAAAAAGTGATGCCTGTTAAGAATCTAAGTGATTCTAGGGGCCAGAGCAATAGCCCAGCGGGTAGGGGCGTTTCGATTCCTGGCATCCCATATGGTGCCCCCGAGCACCGCCAGGAGTAATTCCTGACTGCAGAGGCAGGAGAAACCCCTGAGCATTGCTGGGTGTGACCAAAATGAAAAAAAAAAAGAATCTAAGTGCTTCTAAGAGATATCTCAGGGATATAGTGCAGTTATCAGGCTGAACCAAATTCAATCCCTGGCATCCTATATGGCCCCCTAAACACTGCTAATAGTTCCTGAATGCATAACCAAGAATAACACCTAAAAAAAGGTAATAACCCTGAGAATTGGTAGGTGTGCCACCTACCTACCAAAAAAAAAGTAAACTAATTTGTGGGGCAAAAACATATATTATAGGGGATAAAGACATATACTATGGTATTGGCACCAAGTTTAATCCCTAACACCAATGTGGTCCCCTGGACACTCTTAGGAGTGCTCCAGTTAATGTGAAACAAATCCTTAACACTGACTTTTTGTTATTATTCAAAAGCAAACTAAACCAAATAAATAGATAAACAAACAAATATATAAATAAATCTTTTAACTCCTGTGCTTGACATCCAAAAAACTGTGAGAGGGGACCGGAACGATAGCACAGTGGGTAGGGCATTTGCCTTGCACGTGGCAGGCCCAGGTTCAATCCCCAGCATCCCATATGGTCCCCGGAGCACTGCCAGGAGCAATTCCTCAGTGGCCCTGGGTGTGACCCAAAAAGTCAAAAAAACTGTGGGGCCCCGCTAAGAATGTGGGATGGGTAGGATGGGAATTAAGAACACAGAAACTTCAGGACACGAAAAGGACAGAGAGCACAAGAATTTACTTTGAATGTGTGAGAAGTGCTTGGAGTCCCCTGAGCACAACTGACAGTGGTCCACAAAGATAGAGCTAGCTTAGTCCATGCACTGTCCATGTGACACAAAAAATTATATCTATATATGTGTGTATATATATATATATATATATACATATATATATAAAAGCTTCAGTGTCAGAGTGATACTGCAACAGGTATTGATATGAAAAACCATATGATCATATCAATAGATGCAGAGAAACCCTTTGACAAGATCCAGCATCCATTCATGATAAAGTCTCCACAAAAAGAGAATAGAAGGAATTTTACTCAATATCATCAAAGCCATCTACTGTCAGGGAAGACGCTGGGGTCCCCAACAGTACCGGGAAGTGAGTTCCCTTCTACCTCCGGCCGGCGGGAATGGTGAAGACTCAGGAATCCGATGCAGTTTTAAAAGGGCTTTACTAACACAGGCTCTGATATACAATCCAAGAGCAGGAAAACGTCCAGACTCGGTTCCCAGCTGGGCCCCAGCCATGTGTAGGCCAAGATGGCTGCCACCACGTGTTGAGGCCCAACAGAGAATGGAGAGGACGGAGAAGCAAAACGCCAAGGGAAGCCCAAATGACAAAAAGGGAAAAGAGGGAGCTTCTTTTATAGCTAGAAAGCTGCCCAAACTCCTCAACCCAGCCTATTCCGGGTGGGCTATCTAGAGATGAAAACAGGAAAATACCTCTATAGATATGTAGCAACTTCAGGAGACACTCTGGCTATTTACAAGAACCCAGAGCTCATTCAAAGCCTCCTAGCAGAGCTGGGAGGAGCTATAAGCTAAATGTAACCTCCCCTGGCAGGAAGGTCAAATGCCCTCAGGTAATTTCTCCCAGCACCTCACCTAGGCCCTTTTATATGCTCATGTTTTGAGCCAAGATCTGCCTGGAAATGCCTTTATAGGGTAGAGAATGGGGTTTCTGAGATGGCATGCCTCTGTACTAAAGACTATACTAATGCCAATTAAATATTTCTCTAAGCCTTCACAAGAGTCTCCTCTACTTCACGGTAGTTTTGTATTTTAGTTGCCTTTGAGTTATCAGGGAGCCATGCTTGCTTGCTTGGAGGTAAACAGCATTTCTCCCTGGTCTAATTACTTAGAGATCCCACGTGGCCAGGCAGATATGCTGGTCAGATCTAGCTACCACGATGATTGTGGTAGCATGAGAGAATATTTATATTAACCAGTACAGAATACATGGTTAGATAAACTGCCACATTTAAACTACCCCCTATCTATGAAGTGATCTGCAGAAGGCAATTCAGGGCAGATGCAGAGGCTTTTAGGTGTCCTGCAACAATTTATCCACAAGTCCACAGCAAGCATTATTCTCAATGGGTAAAATTTAAATTCAACATAGTGCTGTAAGGACTTGCCATACCAATTAGGAAAGAAAAAAGACATTAAGGGCATCCAGATAGGAAAAAGAAGAAGCCAAATTCTCACTTTTTGGGAGATGACACGATATTATATTTAGAGGACCCTAAACACTATTAAAAGCTCCTAAAAGCATAGATATGTATAGTAGAGTGGCAGGTTACAAAATCAATATCTGAAAGTCAGAATCATTCCTATATGCAAATAACAAAAGAGAAGAAGGTTACATTTAAAAAAAAATCCCATAGACAATTGTGCCCAAGAAAATCAATCTTGGGATCAGATAACAAAGGTGTAAGGAAGTAAAAAAAAAGAAAAACTAAAAAATACTGCTTCATGAAATATGAAAGGGGAGCCAGAGCGATAGAAGGCGGTTAGGGCTTTTGCCTTGCATGCAGCCAACCCAGCATCCCATATGGTCCCCTGAACATCACTATCTATCACTATCTTCCCGCTCATGATCTATTTGCTCGAGCAGGCACCAGTAATATCTCCATATGTCCTGTCTCATGCTAGTAGAGCCCAAGGGCATCTGCTTGCTCCAGGAACATAAAAAGCTCAAACCATTATATTAGGTCACGGGAATGACCTAATATAAATGTTACTGGTATTTGGCATATCAAATACGATATGGGCAGCTTGCCAGGCTTGCTGTGTGGGTGGCATACTCTTGTAGTCACCTCTAAATACAGCATTTATTGATGAACCCCGTGGCCACCAGGCTGTGATAGGCTCATCTGCTGGGTGGAATTCTGACGAAAGGGAGGTCTGGATGTGAAAAATGGAGGTCCTCATGGAGTGGAGAGGTCATCTGGCTTGTTGTGAGGCTCTGCTGGGGTGGCCGGCTAGGGCTAGAACCCGCCATCCCTACCGGGCGCCTTGAGAGCAGCTGGGCACAGGGAGAGCCGGTAGCAGCTCTGCCCCATGTCTGTGAGTCTCCCTGAACACCGCCAGGAGTAATTCCTGAGTAAATGAGCCAGGAATAACCCTGAGCATTGCTGGGTGTGACCCAGAAAAAGGAAAAAAAAAAGAAATAGGAAAGGACAAGAGGAAATGTGTTGGATGACAGATTTAGTTAACCTGGGAGCTTTAGTGTTTTGCCCACACATAGCTTAATCTACTTAAGCCAAGGTTCATTCCAATGAGACTTCTGTTCTATGTAAACACTGATAGAGGGTGTGGCAGTTACAGAAGTCACCTTGACTCTGAATAACTTCTGACTTATACACCTACTTAGACTTCTATGTTTTCTAGATTGGGCACAGCTCCCTCTTTATACCCACTGCACCAGTGTGGAACTGTTAGAATTTGCCAGGAGACTACCACCCTGGCTACTCGATACTTTAGGAATACTATAGGAAGAATCATACTAGTTCACTCTCAAGCAGGTGAGTGTGACCCTTTCAGTATACAGAGAGCAAGATACTCAGGGTCACCCTGGTGCAGATAATAAATAAGAAGGACCTTATGGGTACCATCTAGATTACATGAAGGTCATTGAATTAAGATGTATTACTTTATATCAGCCCTCTCTCTCTCCAGTGTTTTACATAAGAAATTCTGGAACAGCAACATTGGTGAAAACAGGAATGAGTCTCAGGAGACTCATCAGGAACTCAATGAATTATCAGGAACTCTGGATCAGGTTTCAGGAGCACTGGAACAAACTTCTCAAGCACTGGAATAGGTCTCTGGAACAGCGGTACAGGCATTTCACAAGGCATCTTCAGCAAGAGAACACTGGCACCAGTAACCATACCTATAACTTAATTTTAGGTGAGACGAAAACACTATTCGAGATTAATCACAAGAAGAGATTTTAGAGCTTTGGCAGGATTCCAAGATCATGAAGAAACTCCAACACCTTGTAAAATGAAACATAAGGAAAAACTGTTTCTTTTTTCAAATTGTTAAATTTTTGTAATGAGCACTGTTTTTAGGTGTCTCGGAGTATTGAGTGCCATAATGCACGTCTACTGTGTTCCAATGTCTTATCCTGTGAACAGAATTATTAGAAAAACTTTTTTTTTTTCATTGATTTGGGAAACTTTTTTTGTAATGAGCCCCTGTGATCGAGTCCAATGCCTCGGAACATCATAGAAGGAATCTGCAGCAGCCAAGTTCTTTTTCTGTAAATCTCTGAACAAAAGCATTAAAAACTTTTTATTAGTTGTTAGCATATTTTGATATTGAGCACTATACTTGGAGTTCACCTTTTTTTCTCCTTTTTTTAATTTTTTTTTTCTTTTTGGGTCACACCCAGCGATGCTCAGGGTTACTCCTGGCTCTGCGCTCAGGAATACTCCTGGCACTGCGTGGGGGATCATATGGGATGCCAGGGGATTGAACCCGGTCGGCTGCTTGCAAGGCAAACGCCCTACCCACTGGACTATCGCAACGGCTCCCTAAATTTTTTTTTATTGTTTTAATTTTTTTCCTATAAACAAAACATTAGAAAACTCATTAATTGCTCAAACCTTGACACTGAACATCATACATGGGAATCCATTTCATTTTTCTTCGAAATATTAGAAAACTTCATTAGTCATTTTTATACATAAAAACCTTAGAAAATTCTTTACAAAAATACTTTCTCCTTGAGGGTTATTCACGTGCTCTCACCTTCAAACACTTCCAAAGCAGCAAGGAAACATTAAGATACTTACCCATTAAACACTTAAAAATATATTTTTTATGGTACCTTCTTTGAGGGTTATTTAGGGGCTTTACCTTTAAACTCACTCCAAGGCAGTTTTTTTTTTTCAGAAAGAAAAGGGTTATCTCCAGCTAAAGCATCATCAGACTGTAATGCAAGGTTATTTTTATTAAAGATGAACCAAGATCATCAGTCTGCAAAGCAAAATTATTGTTATTAAAGATGGACCATGTTCAACAGACTGCAAAGCAAGATTATCATTATTAAAAAATGAACCAATCCATGAGGTTTGAACAGCAGTTTGCAATTTCAAATTAAGACTTTATAGTGAAAGAAATTATGTTTTTAGACCTGTATTGAAATAAATTAGGTTTTTTTTTTTTTTTTTTTTGCTTTTTGGGTCACACCCGGCGATGCTCAGGGGTTTTCTCCTGGCTCTGCACTCAGGAATTACTCCTGGCGGTGCTCGGGAGACCATATGGGGTGCCGGGGTCGAACCGGGCCGGCACAGGCCGGCCGCGTGCAAGGCAAACGCCCTACCCGCTGGGCTATCGCTCCCGCCCCTAAATTAGGGTATTTTTAGACCTGCTACCTATTTATAATTAATTTTTACCTAGATAGGTGAATTGACTGGTTTTTGAGTCGGCATCAGTGTTTTTCAGCGGCTCTCCTTGAGACAAATTTAAGATGACTAATGTTAAAGAAACCTGCTTTTTGTTGCCTCAATAACAGAATTTTGAAAGTTTTTCGAGCACGTTTAACAATTCATCATTAGCCATAACATTTACCATAAGTCATTCTCCAAAACTATCCATTTGCCAGAAGTCGCTTTGCCATAAATATCCAATCATATAACTTAATTGTCTGCAAACCTCCATTCATTTTGGGATGGAGCACAGATAAATTAAAAGTGGACAATTTAGTCCGGTTTGTCTCTATGGAAAGCTATGGTGCACATGAAAGTGGCAGGGAACTCAGATACTAAAGCTCTTTTCCAGATGAATTAAATAAAGATGCCACCAAGAAATCTGACCTTTCATTTTCTTAAACCAAAGGTCCAGGAAAGCCTCTACCTTAAAATTAACAGCTTGCTCTCCAGAACTTGCACTCAGCTCCTGTTGGGAGAGGTGCAGTTTTATCACAAAAATCTCAAGAGTTAGCACCCAGAAAAGGCCAAAACAGGGAGTGGTCATGAGGAATGTTACGAAGCTCCCAGAGCTTTGCTCTTTGATTATTAAATTGAGAACAGGAGGAACAACAAG
>JAJIBD010018626.1:0-18513 GCA_021461705.1 Cryptotis parvus | reverse complement strand
GCTGCGGGCACTGCCGGGGCTGCGGACGGCCCTGACCCCTGAGAAGGCCCATGGGGTTTGGGCATAGCTGTCCTGCCTGTCTGCAGCCAGCCACCCCCACGGACTGCCCCCTTGAGGAGGGGTTCAGAGATCAAAAGGACAGTTCCGGTTGGAGACAAGCACGGGGCTCCCAGCAGGAGGGAAGTGCAGGCACCTACCCTGGTCATGGCATTGCTGCCCACTGAGCTGAGCACAGCGTCTCTGTGCCTCGGTTTCCCAGCCCGTACAGCAGGGGTGGTGACCGCCTCCCCAGGGGTTCTTGGGAGGACAGAGTGGGCGTACCAGGTACCGGCCCTCAGGTGAGTTGTCTCAAGTCCAGGACAGGTGAAGCTTCCACATTGGGCAAGCCAAAGGGCTGTGGGCGTCTCTGGGTGGGATGGGCTGAGGTAACCACTGGAGGGGTGGGGGGTGGGAGGGACAGTGGAGGTGGTGGGGGTCAGAGGGCTCAGCCTGTGGACAGGGTTGGGGTAACCTGTAGCATGTCGGGGCCGGAGCTCAGCCATAGAGTGCCCGGCCTGGCCACACAGCTCCTGGCTTCCTTCCCTGGCCCAACTGGTCCTCTAGGCACTGTTGGATGTGACTGAAAAACTGAACAGTAACCAAAATAAATCAATGCCAGTTGGCCCCTAACCATAGTACAGTGGGTCTGGCACTGGCCTTCTGCGTGGGCGACCCAGGTTCTATCCTGGGCATTCTGGCCCCCCTGAGCCCTACCAGGGAGTCATTCCTGACTGCAGAGCCAGGAGTCAGCCCTAGCAGTGCTGGGTTTGGCCCCAAATCCAAACATAAATGAATGAATGAACAAGATCCAAGGGTGGGTACAGGAGGCTGTGTCTGGTCTCTGGGGTCCTGGAGCCCAATACCTGGGCCAGTGTCGGGCAGCAGGGCATGGCTACAGGGGCGAGCCCCTTGCTGGTAAAGGGCTGGGCTTAGTGTTGCAGCTCTCTGCCCACGTGATCTCAGCAGCTACAGGTGCTTTTGCCAGCCGTGTCCAGAGCGGTCAGGCAGAGTGTGCAGGGAGCTGACCCGGCTGGCCCGCCTTGAACCCTTCATAGAGGAGAAACGGCCAAGGATGCCCACAGATGCCCGAGGAAGCTTAGCGAGTGGCAGGGGACCGGGTGGGCACGGCGGGAGGCTGCCAGGTGACCTATGCCCGCGACCTATGCCCACAGCCCAACTGCTACGCCAAGGTCATCACGGTGGAGGCGCAGAAGAAGATCGTCATCTACTCGAAACAGCACATCAGCGTCAACGAGGAGATCACCTACGATTACAAGTTTCCCATTGAGGACGTCAAGATCCCCTGCCTCTGCGGCTCTGAGAACTGCGGGGGGACCCTCAACTAGGCCCCCACCTATCAGGTGCTGAACACTACCCTGGTCCCCCTCGTGGGAAGGGGCCCGGGCGGCTGCAGCCTCCCAGGCCTCTGCGACGCCTGAGAGCGCCTGCCAGGGGCTGCCGCGTCTGTCCCCACCTGCCCGTCCTTGCTCTTTCCCGTTGTCGGCGTCATCGGCCTCCCCCTCAATGCTGCTATGTCCCGTGTCTTCGATCGCGAGGAAAGACTTGGACTGTTCAAATGTGAAAGCGGAATCAGAGCAGGATGGGGGGGGGGGGTGGGGCCAGGGGTGTGGGGGCCGTGTTCCAGACTCCCGGCCAGGTGCTACAGAGAGGAGGGGGGGGTGGGGCCAGGGGTGGGGGGGGGCCGTGTTCCAGACTCCCTGGCCAGGTGCTGCAGAGAGGAGGGGGTCAGGCCAGGTGGCTTTGACCCCCGAACACTATGCAGGCCCCCTCTCTGCCTGTGGACTCCGTGAGAAGACACCCCCCCCCCCTGTGACCCACCCCACCTGTTCCTTCCCTAGCAGCCTGGGGGCGCCATCTCAAGCTGAGCCCAGTGAGGCTACTCCCGGGAGGCGGCTCCCCTGGGGCTCTCCCCGCCGCCCCTTCCCCCAACCTTGGGTTCAATGTTTACTTTCTCATTCGGATGCCAGCAAGGAGGGTGCCCCCTAGAGGTGTGGGGGCAGGGGGCCGTGCCTGCCCCTGTTGTGCCCTCACCTGCACCCTGGGAAAGGGGCCTGCCCCACCCAGGGCCGACCCGCGTGCAGGTAGCATTTTTCTGTTCATAAGCTTCACGCTCCGGCCCCAGCCCAAACCCCCGTGCCCGGCAGAGCCATCCCCTGCCTCCAACAAGACGTGACATATTTATTTTTGGACTGAGATCATTTCTCCCAGAGAAAATCTTGGAAAGATTTTAAACTCAGACCTAAGTCTTGTGAACCATTTTGTTCCAGGCCCTTTTTTTTGCCCCTTCCCGCCATCCTCTTCAGGGTTTATTTCCATGAATTATTTTTTTTTTCCTTGTGCGTGTATAAAATCAAAACAAAGGGAAAAAAATGGGTTTTTTGAAGTTCAGAACCAAGTTGTGTATATAGGCTGCGTCAAGGACTGTTCTCAGACACTGTTTCTTGTAGAAACATGTGGGAGGTCTTTTGCTCACTTCTTTGTACTTCTGGAACCCCACAGCCCGCCCCGAGAGCTGACGGTTGTGTCAGTACCCTGACTGTTGTGATCGGGGCCTCAGGTGGGGACCCCCACCTGCACACGCAGGCCGGGCCGAGAGAGCCTGGGATCTCAGCTTGTCAAAGCTTGTTATCATGTAAATTTTGTACAAAGAATTGTTATCTCTCTCTCTCTCTCTCTCTCTCTCTCTCTCTCTCTCTCTCTCTCTCCGCTCTCTCTCTCTCTCTCTCTCTCTCGTCATTGGTGGTTTTGCTGTGTTATTTTCCCTTCACCCCACGCCCTCTCTGTTTGAGACCGTCCGCTGGTTCCCGGCTGTGTGGACCCAGCGTCCTGAAGACTCACAGGGCACAGCGCGACCTTCTCTTCCAGTGGCGGCGGCTTTCTGCGCCACGTGCAGCTGAGGACATATTTATTTTTTCACCTGAGCAAACATGTTGTTTGCATAGACAATTGTTTGCAGTCAATTTAGGTTTCAGGGGCGGCCCCTGGGGGGCTGCCACTGTCGTGTCCCCCCACCAGAGAAGTGGGGCGCTGAGGAGAGCGGGGTTGGGGGCGTCTGCCCGGCTGCCCCCTCTCACCTGGTCTCATTGGGCGAGAGGCTGGGCCCCCCCCTGCCCCAGAAGCCCCCCAGCACCTCCTTGGTTTGCGACAGATTGCCAGCTCACTTGTCTGTCACGGAAGGAGTCTTTGCTTTTGAAGAAGCTGGGGTTCTTTGCTTTTCTTATCCTCCCGCCCCCTCAGCAGAGAAGAGAACCCATAAGTTTTAGGGGGTGTCTGTGCATAGAGACTCATCTGTATGTGACTTGTTTTGAAACGTTTCTGTTGTGGGTGTGTCTTGCTGTAAATATTTGTTCATATTTTTGTGAATTCAATACTCTGTACCATTGTACTATAGTAACTTTTATAAAGCAAACCATAAATATACTGACTTTTCTTACAGACACGCCATCTCTCTTGCTCTCCTCTCCCTCTCTCCTTCCTTTCTGCTGGGGCTGGGATGTGCAGGTGTCCCTGGCGGGGTCACCAGCTGGACTGCGCGAGACGACACTCAGCCCAGCAGCTCCGTGCCGAGTCACGGCCAGTCAGAGTAGCCACAGCTTTCCCTCTTTCCTTTAGAACTTCTCAAAGTTGGGATCTCTGGCATGGCTCGTGGCGCTGAGAGGCAGGAGATGCCTGTCGCCATCAGTGGGGACCTGGAGTGGGGGACCCTGAAAGATGGACCGTCCCGCCTGTGCTCCAGGGAGGAGGGGCTGCTAAAGGTCACTGGACCAGGCAGAGCTCGCGTCAGGGGTGTGCCTGGCACGGACCAGGTCCTGGGTGCCATTCCCCGCAAATGGGCACAGTCCAGCAGTGGGAAAGTGCCCCGCGCTGGTGATCGCGTGGGGCTGGGTACCAGGGCATCTCTTGTGGGAACACAAAGACCCCGTGCGAACCTAGACACAGATGCCCCATGTCTGAAATGCAGGTGAGCTCCGGGCCGGGCAGGGGGTGAATGGACTGACAGCAGGAGTGATTTCCTGGGGGCCTCTATGAGCAAGGGAGGGAGGGAGGGGACAGCGACAGCACATCGGGGAGGGAGGGCATTTGCCTTGCACACGGCCGACCCCGGGTTCGATCCCCGGCATCCCATATGGTCCCCTGAGCACTGAGTGAAAAAGCCAGGAGTAACCCCTGAGCATTGCGGGTGTGACCAAAAAGGGAAAAAAAAAGGCAGGCAGACCCAGAATTACCTGGTGGTTAGGAGGAAACCCAGAATTCCTAAGTGAAAGGCTGCAGCTTTCTGAAATGCTGAATGTGCAGAAAGCCAGGCAGCTGAAGAGACAGACAGCTCAGCACGCATGAGGCCCAGGCCTAGTCCCGAGGCCAGAGAGTCAGTGGCGGGCAGGGCAACTTGCCTTGCACACAACTGGCCTGGGTTTGATCCCTGGCACTCCCATAAGATCCTCAGGAGCATTTTCTGCTCCCCATAAGTTTTTTGGCCCGCACCCAAAAAAAAGAAAAAAAAGGCTAGCAGCTTGCCTCCTGGCCACAGGTTCTTTAGTGAGTCACTCATTTGAGTATAAAATAGTCTCTAGGGGGCCAGAGCGATAGCCCAGCGGGTAGGGCGTTTGCCTTGCACGCGGCCGCCTGTGCCGGCCCTGGTTTGATCCCCGCATCCCATATGGTCCCCAGGAGTAATTCCTGAGTGCAGAGCCAGGGAGTAACCCCTGAGCATCGCTGGGTGTGACCCAAAAAAGAAAAAAAAAAAGCCTCTTTCCTAAAGAAAGCCACAGTGGGAGTTGGCGGGAAGAGTGAAGCTGCAGCTGGTGCCAGGGCTGGGCGGAGAGGGCAGACCCCGCGCCCACCGTGGTTCCTGAGTGCAGTCAGGAGCAGCCCGGTGTGGGCCCACACACATCTTTTCAAAGAAAAGAAAGTGAGCTGGAAGGAGTAGCCTCTGGAAGGACAGGGCATTCTTCCCAGGTGGGGTCCTGGGACACCACTCACTGCAGAGCCTGTAACCCGGGTGAGTGGACTGACAGCAGCAGTGATTTCTGCAGTGATTTCTTCTGCTGCGGCAGAAGTGGGGGACCGGGGCGGGAGCGATGGCACAGCGGGGGAGGGCGTTGCCCTGAACGCGGCCCACCTAGTTTCAATCCCTGGCATCCCACAGGGTCCCCCCAGCACTGCCAGGAGTGATTCCTGAGTGCAGAGCCAGGAGTAACCCCTGAGCATCGCCAGGTGTGACCCAAAAAGCAAAAAAAAAGAACAACCTAACCCCGCCAAAAGTGGGGGGACTGTCAGACACACCCCCTACCTCTCAGTGGAATCCTGCCACCTGAGCAAGGATGTTACTCCCAACGGCCTTTGACTTAAGAGCGTGGACAGCAGAGTCGGGCCATCTCAGGCCACTGCCCTGCAGCCCGCTGCCCCCTTCCCCAGACTTCCCAAGGACTGGTCCTGAATGTCACCTCCCACATCAATTTAATTTCCTGTTAATGCGCTTGTGTCTTTGTTCATGGATCACACCGATGCCGGGGGTTACAGGCTCTTCAGTGAGTGGTGTCCCGGGACCCACCTGGGAAGAATGCCCTGTCCTTCCAGAAGGCTACTCCTTCCAGCTCATTTTCTTTCTTTTCTTTGAAAAGATGTGTGTGGGCCCACAGCGGGCTGCTCCTGACTGCACTCAGGAATCACGGTGGGCGCGTGGGTCGTAGGAGGTGCGGGGGGGAGCGAACCCGGGTCGGCCGCGTGCAGACAATCGCATTACCCGCTGTGCTGTCGCTCCGGCCCATTTTCTGAACAGCATTTACCACTCTGAAACAATTTTGCGTTGGTCTAGAGTGTAAGCCCCCCACCCATCCTGGTGGCTGAATTCCCCCTGGGCCAGCGGTTCTAATCAAGCTGAATCGCTGCCCCTTAGCGCCCTCTGGCGGCCTAAAGGCGTCACTGCCCGAGCGCGCACAAACACCCGGACAACGCGTCGGACCGTCGCTTTATTTCCGACGCGGGTAGTGGGGAGCGGCCCAGCCGAGGAGGCGTGGTCACAAAGGGGCGGGGGGCGGGGCTTAACGGGAAGGGCCAACCGGGAGGAGCGTGTTTGGGGAGGGGCGTGGCCAAGCGTGAGTCCGCGGGTGGGCGGGGCCTCGGTGGCTGAGACGCGGCCGCGCACCCCTACACGCCGCGAACCACCCCGTTAGTCTCCATGTCGGTGAGGTTGCCCCGCAGATTCTGCTCCTCCTCGAAAGCTTTGAACAGTGAGTTGAAGTTGCCAGCTCCGAAGCCCTGCGGCGGAGAGAATGGGTCAGTCGTGCGCCCGCGGGGCAGCGCCGTCCCTGAGGCTTGGGGGCCGCGGGGTCGTACCTGGTGGTTGTTGCGCTGGATGACCTCCAGGAAGAGCGTGGGCCGGTCCTGCATGGGCTTGGTGAAGATCTGCAGCAGGTAGCCCTTCTCGTCATAGTCCACCAGGATCTTCAGCTCCTAGGCGGGAGACAGGGCCCAGGCTGGGGGCAGGCTGGCAGGGGACAGCCCTCGCCCTGGCCCACCAGCCAAGAAGGGCCGCTTTTCCCGGCAGTGCTGACGCCTCCAAATATATACCCCATTGCTCCTTGCCACGGTGCCTGGGTGAGCCCCACGGAGACAGGCCTGGACCCTCATGACCGGCACAGGGGTCTCTGCTTATCTTTGCCCACAGAGGTCAGAGGGTGCTTTTAAAAATCAGACGGGGCCGGCGGGGTGCGCATGCAGCCAGCCCATCCGGCCGCGCCCCGCCCCCCCCCACCGCCAGGGTCTCTGCGCCAGGGCCCGTGAAAAAAAAAAAAAAAAAAAAAATAAAAATCAGATCACCCTATGCCCGTTTCAAACCTAGGGGGCCTCCAGACAGCACCACCAGGGAGAGAACCCTTGAGCACAGAGCCAGGAGTAGCCCCCAAAAAAGCAAGAACAGGGGCGGGAGCGACAGCACAGCGGGGGGGCATTTGCCTTGCACGCTGCTGACCTGGTTCGGATCCCCGGCATCCCATATGGTCCCCAAGGCACCGCCAGGAGTAACCCCCTGAGCATCGCCGGGTGTGACCCAAAAAAGCAAATAAAAAAATAGCAAGAACAAAGATAAAACCCTGTATTCTTCCAAGATGGAGGGTTGTGGTCTGGAAGAGCTCCAACCTCTACCATCTGGCCCCGAAACCCCTGCAATGGAGTTGAAACCCTCCCATTTGCTGGTTGGATGGTGTTTTTTTTTTTTTTTTGGGAGGTCTCACCTCGGCGATGCCAGGGGTTAGTTCTGGCTCTGCACTCAGGAATTACTCCTGGCGGTGCTCAGGGGACCATGTGGGTGCTGGGGATGGAACCGGGGTCAGCTTGCGGGGGGGGCTGAGGTCAGAGCTGGTCCCTGCGGCTTACCTCCAGGACATCGATGCTCTCCTTCACTCGGATCTTGGCGTCTTCAGCCTCTCCCGGAGCTGCTTGTAGTAGGTGGACGGGACAGCCAGGAACTCCATGCCCCGCCTCTCAAGTGACGGATCTGTGCGGGGCGGGCTCAGGTCAGCCCCCACCTCTCCAGAACAGCCTCTCGGCCACGGGGAGAGGCTGGACCAAGAGGAGGGCCGCGGTCTGGCTCCCCCAGATGACAGCGTGCGGGGGGCTCCTCCCATCCTCCGCCGGCCTGGGTGCCCTGAGACTGGGGTGGGCGCCACACTTTGGGCAGCTGGGCCCGAGATTCGGGGACACCTGGGTGATCAGTCACCCCATGGTGTAACTGGGGAAACTGAGGCATTGAGCGAGAAGGTACCTCTGCTCACATGGTAACTGTTCTGGATTTTATGGCAATTAAACTCCTGGGGCCAGAGCGATAGCACAGTGGGTAGGGCATTTGCCTTGCCGGGGATCGAACCCAGGGTGGCCGCCTGCAAGGCAAGCGCCATCCCGCTGTGCTATCGCTCCGACCTCCATCTTCATTTTCAAGGTGAGGTCTCTGAGCCCAGAGAGGGGGCTTGCACGGGTGGGCAGAGGCCCTGCTCCAGGGTGAGAGGGCCTGAGCCGAGCTGGGCGCGCCGTGTCAGCCGTGGATCGGCGCAGAGTGAGTGGCGGCGGGGGGCAGCCGGAGGGGCTGCTCACCGCTTTGATGATATCCTGGGTCTTGAGTGCGATGTGCTGCACACCGGCCCCCCCGTTGTAGTCCACGTATTCCTGTGGGAGGGACGGGAGCTGTGCTCAGCCCCCTCTCCCCCCCCTCCCCGGCCACGGGGCTGTGTCAGGGCCCCTCACCCTGCCCGCCTCCAGGGGCACCTGGATCTGAGACTTCTTCTTGCCGGGCGCCGGCTCGTTGATGGGCATCTTAATGGACTCCTCGTAGTTGGCCACCACGATGGAGCGCAGGGAGCTGTACTCTGTGTGCACCTGCGTGTCGTCCACGGACCAGAAACGGTGGAACTGCAGGTTCTTGAGGTACCTGCGGGCAGTGTGGGGGCTTGGGGCTGAGGCCCAGAGGGGCAGCCCCCACCCAGCCCCACCTTCCCGCTGCATCCCCCAGCGGCCCGGGAAAGAAGAGCACCTGAGATTCTGCAGCCTCCTTGGGGGCCGCGGATGTCCCCGGCACCCGCAGTGCTCTGGGCAGGGGACCGCTTACCGCCACCCCCACCCCCGCCCCTGCCGGCTCCCAGGGGCTTGTGGCTGTTCTGGGACGCACCAGTCCGAGGCCGACAGCATCTCCTGGTCGGGCTGGTTTCCCACGATGTGGTCGATAATCTCGAGGCTGCAGCTGGGCCTGGGCAGGGAGAGCGGGAGGGTGAAGGGCTGGCCGTGGCCCCCGACGTGGGTCCCCGGGCCGGCGCACACAGGCCAGCGGGAGGCAGAGGCTAACGCGCGAACTTCGCTGAGGCCTCTGGGACGGGAACCACCTTTTCAGCAGCCTTGGGGGCACTTGGGGTCCAGTGGGCCCCCAGATTCCCCTGCCTGCCCTGGAGGGACTCACAGCTTGGCCAGGAGAGGGTCCGTGAATGTTGGGGCCTCGGGCCGGGCAGGAAGCGGCCGGTGTAGTTCATCTTCTCCACCAGGGTGTGTGTCGTGTCTCCATACTGAGGGCAAAGAGTCCGTCTGAGTGGATGGTGCGCCCCACGCCCCAGTTCTGGGGCATTTCAGGATAGTGGTTTGAGGGCGGCCTGACAAGGGCCTGGGCCCCCCCACCGGCCCCCAGCTGCTACGGTGGTGTCTGGAGGAGCCTCACTGGTGCTTGTGTTGGAGGCCGCTCTGGAACCCGAGTGGCCAGGGCCCTCGCGGGCCACTATACGGCCTATCTGGGCCCGGACTGGGCGGCCACGTGCGCGCAGGCGCACAGTACAGCGCTGTGTGTCCACATTTGGCCTTTTGGGCCACACCTGGTGACGCTACTCCAGGCTCCGCACTCAGGATACTCCTGGCACTATGGGGCACCGTACGGGATGCGGGGAATCAAACCCGCGCGGCTCGGGAATGGCCCTTCCCACCCCGGGGCTGGGCTGCAGGCGGGGCTGCAGGTCCTCGCTGTACCACTGGGTGGTGCTGGAGCCGCCAAATCGGCCTCTGCGGCTGCTGGACGAGGCTCCCGCTGCCCCTCCGGCCCCAGCCCCGGGCGCGGAGCCAGGGACGCAGCGCAGGGCTGCGGGTGGGGGTCCCGCGGCGCGGCGCCCCCGGACTCACCGTCTGCAGCACCGCGAACTTCACCTTCCCGAACTTGTCCTCCTCCACCCAGGGCTCCCGCACGATCTTGGCGCCCCGTTCCCGAGCTTTCTGCAAGGAGGCAGGTGGTGGCGTGGGGAGCAGGCCCTGCCTCGGCACGCGCCCGTTTGGCAGGGAGGGAAACCGAGGCAGGTGGGGGCGTGTTTCCTGCCTCTGCCGCCCCTCAGTTCTCGGTGTGTTGAGCTGCTCAGGCCCCCGTTCACTGATGTGGAAACAGGCCTGAGCGAGCCAGACCCCCTGGCGGCCCCCACCTGCACGATGTAGTCACAGTCCTCGACCTCGAAGGCGATGTCCTTCACGCCGTCTCCGTGCTTCACCAGGTGGTCGCCCATCTCTGTGGCGCAGAGGGGGAGGGTTGGTCCCCTCACAGCCCCCTCCCCTCCCCTGGCCCACCCACCCAGATGCCTGCCGGACCTGTCCCCAGGGCCGCTCACCTCTGTTCCAGGGGTTGAGCGCCGAGCAGAGCACAAACACGATCTAGCACAGACAGGGAGGGAAGTGTCACGGGCCGGGACCCCAAAAGGACCCCGTTCCCGTCCTGACCGGGCTGGACCCCCTTGACTCGGGCTTTTTATTTTCCTTTTTGGGTCACACCCGGCGGCGCTCAGGGGTTACTCCTGGCTTTTCGCTCAGGAATTACTCCTGGCGGTGTTCGGGGACCATATGGGATGTCGGGGATCGAACCCAGGTCGGCTGTGTGCAAGGCAAACGCCCTCCCCGCTGTGCTATCGCTCTGGCCCCCAATTGACTCTGGGCTTTGGCCTTTTCTTTTTTTTTTTTTTTTTTTTTTTCTTTTTGGGTCACACCCAGCATTGCTCAGGGGTTTCTCCTGGCTCTGCTCTCAGGAATTACTCCCTGGCGGTGCTCGGGGGACCATATGGGATGCCGGGGATCGAACCCAGGCCAGCATGGCCATCTGTCTTGTGCAAGGCAAATGCCCTACCCGGCTGAGCTATTGCTCCGGCCCCAAGGCCTTTTCTTTTTTGTACCACAACTGGCGATGCTCAGGAGTTCCTCTTGGCTCTGCACTCAGGAATGACTCCTGGCGGTGCTCGGGAACCATATGGGGTGCCAGAGATTGCATGTGGGTCCGCCATATGCGAGACAAACGTCCTCCCACCCATACTGTCGCTCTGGCCCTGAGCTTTTGGCTCCAGCTCCCCCACTGTTTCGAGGGCTGGGTTGGGGGTTTCTCCTGTGCTGAGCCCCATCTTGAGAAGCAGGAGTTACTCCAGGGGTCTCAGGTCAGCTGCCCAGAGATGCCCCTACTCATTTCCCCTGGAGGGTCAGCGGGAAGAGGACAGGCCTGCCTAGGGGGGGGCCCCCTGCTCCTCTCCTGCGGTGCTCAGAGGCCGGCAGGGAGATGGTCACAGAAGGGGTCTCAGTGGCAGGCACTCACCTTCCCCTGCTTCACCACGTGGCTGACCACCTCCCGGGACCCTGTCTCCAGGCCCTTGTAGGCCAGAGGCTCAAAGCCCATCTTGCTGCAGTAGAACGAGGCGGCCTACATCAGGGACGCAGGTGGGTGTCAGAGCAGAGGGGCAGCAGAGGGTCCCCCGGGCGTCTACACCCTCTCGGCCTCCTGTGCCACAGACTGCCAGGACTCCAGGCCACTGCCAGCCATGCCACACTTAGAGGAGACCCGCCAGGGTCCGTGGCCTGGTTATGTAATCGGATCCAAGGAGTGTTTGTGCCTGCCCTGGCCCTCCCCTGCTCTGGGCCAATCCCAGGAGGACGCGGCTGCTTGCCTGCCCTCTGCCCCTCAGCACCCTGTCCCCTGTCCTACCTGTTTGGCATTGCCAACCCAGAAGGTGACAGAGTGGAAGTGGAGAAATCGGCCTCTCTCGGGCTGTAGGGGAGAGAAGGGGCCAGGCTGAGTCCCCGGGACGGCAGGCGTGGGGGAGAGGGTCCCCTGAGGGCGCCCGGCTCCAGCCTCTGCCCCAGGTTTTAGCAGCCACCAAGCCCCAAGCAGCCTTGACCAACCCCAAAGAGGTTTCTGAGAGAGAAACGCAGACAGTGAGGTTGGGGGTGGGGCCTCGGGGTCCACAGAGGGAAGGGCCGCAGTCAGGCTCAAGCTAGACTGGTCTCCCAGGCAGGGAAGATCAGCGCAGACTGGAGAGGACAGTTTTGTTGGTGTTGTTGTTTTTGGCTTTTGGGGTCACACCTTGCCATGCTCAGGGGTTACTCCTGGCTGTGCACTCAGGGATGACTCCCGGCGGTGCTCGGGGCTCTATGGATGCCGGGAGTCATCCCCGGTCGACTGGGTGCAGGGCAAAGGCCCTCCCTGCTGGACTATTGCTCCGGCCCAAAGAGACAGTTGTTCTTAGGGGCGTGAGGTGGAGACAGCCTCGGTGTACAAATGGTCCTTCTCTCTCTTCTCCTTCTCCTCGTCTCGCTCTCGCTCTCTTCTCATCTCTTTTCTCCTCTTGTTTTATTGTTTCAGGCCGTGCTCAGAGCTGCAGCTGGCAGCGACCCGTGCGGTGCTGGGGCTCTAATTTGGGCCCCACGCGCCGGACTCCGAGCAGCGCTCCTGCTCCCTGCGCGCTCCGGAGACCCAGACCCCAGGGCCCCTCATCCACACACTCACCTTCTGTCCTTTGTCACTGTAGGACGTCTAAGGGGGACAGAAAAGGACAGTTACACCCTGGAGCTACAACTCGGATGCTTCTGGAAGCATCTCTGGGCTGCAGACACTTACCATGACTGGCCTGTGTGGGACTCGCCGTGCGGCGGTGGAGTAAGCCGGAGTCTGGCCCGAGTGCGCTGCCAGAGGCTTATATGGAGGCCGGCCCCGCCCCCTGCCTCCTGCCAGCTGGACCGGGACTGTCCCACCTGGACAGGCCGAAGCCGCAGCCCCTGATCCGGCCGCGGCGTCACTGGAGAGGACAGGGCAGCGCTGGCCAGCCGGGGCGGGGGCCAGGGGGTGACTTGCCCAAGGCCACTGCTTGCCTGTGGGGGAGGGGCAGACCAGGAGCCAAGGGCACAGGCTTCCTGAGCTCTGCTGTCCGGTCTCGGGCGGGCCCCAGGGTCCCACACACAGCTCGAGGGGGCTGGCGTGGCTCCCGGCGGAGTAAGCACGTGGCTGTGTGTTGGTGTTTCATGTTTTGCTTTTTGGGACACGCCTGGCACTGCTCTGGAGTTCCTCCCTGGCTCTGCGCTGGAATCACTCTGGCGGTGCCCGGGGATGTGTTTAGGTCAGTCGCGTCCCTGAGGGCTTCAGGACATGGGTCTGGGGCGGGAACTCGGAGCCTCTCTGAACCTGCTCACACGGTGTGGCAGGGAGCCAGCTGTGTCTGCAGCCTCAGTTTCCCTCTTCTGTAAGACGTGGACAGTGATGGCGGACACTGAACCCAGACAGGGTGAAACCTGAGTCTTGGAACTAGAACCTGGCACCCAGTGTGACCACCGTCAAGGTTGGCTGGCACCAGTGTGGGGGTGCTTGACGGAAAGTGGGGTCCTTAGCACAGCCTGAGTTCCAGGAAGCAGGTGAGGGCCTTCTCGACTTCCACGCAGCCACAGGACACTGCCTCAGCTCTCCTTCTGGAGCTATGTTTGCTCGCCAGGCCCAGCACTTGCCCGAGGCCTCCGGGAAACCCTGCGCCTGGCCCCACGTGGGCCCCGAGAAATGAGTCTCTACAGTCTCATCTGCTCTGGTAGTGGCCCGTGTCTGCCGCACTCCAACATGCCCAGCTGGGAGAAGAACATCTTTTCTTTTTGTTTTCTTTTTGGGTCACACCCGGCGACGGTCAGGGGTTACTCCTGGCTCTGCACTCAGGAATTACTCCTGGCTGTGTTTGGGGATTACCTATGGGATGCCGGGAGACCTGGGTTGGCTGAAATGCAAGGCAAGCGCCCTACCCTCTGGACTATTGCTCCAGCCCCTAGTTTTAATTTTTTATTAAATATTTTATTATACCACCGTGAGATATACAATTACAACGTTGTTCATGTTTAGAGGTTTTGGTCACATAGTGTTCCAGCACCCGCCCTCCACCAATGCCCATTTCCCACCACCAATGTCCCCAGTTCCCTCCCCCATAGCCTGCCTAAATGGCAGTAGTTTTTGTTTTTGTTTTTTTTTGCTTTTTTTTTTTGGGGGTCACACCCGGCAATGCTCAGGGGTTACTCCTGGCTCTGCACTCAGGAATTACTCCTGGCGGTGCTCGGGGGACCATATGGGATGCCGGGATGGAACCCTGGCCGGCATGGGCCGGCTGCGCAAAGCAAATGCCCTACCCGCTGGGCTATCGCTCCGGCCCCTAAATGGCAGTAGTTTTAATTTTTTGAGCCGCATCTGGCAATAGTCAGGGATCACTCCTGGTAGGGTTCAGGATAGTGTGTAGAGGTGTGCAGGCCCCTGCTGGGTGCTCGCTCTCTCTCTCCCTCTCTCCTCTCTCATTCTCTCTCTCCTCTCTCTCTCTCTCTCTCCCTCTCTCTCATTCTCTCTCTCATTCTCTCTCTCTCTCTTCTTTCTCTCTCTCATTCTTTCTCATCTCTCTCTCTCTCTCGCTCTCTTCTCTCTGTCTCTCTGTCTGTCTGTCTGTCTGTCTGTCTCTCTCTCTCTCTCTCTCTCTCTCTCTGGCCCATCTGCTTCTCTCTCTGTTTTTTTTTTTTTTTTTTTTTTGGGTCACACCGCGTGCTCAGGGGTTACTCCTGGCTCGCACTCAGGTTACTCCTGGCGGTGCTCGGGACCATATGGGATGCCGGGGATCGAACCCGGGCCAGCCAGGCCGGCCGCGTCAAGGCAAACGCCCTACCCGCTGGGCTGCTCGCTCCAGCCCTCTCATCTGTTTTCTGAGGAACCAGAACGGCTCCCACCTCCTGGGGTCCTCAGAGTAGGTGCCGGCCTCCATCCAGGGAAGCTGCGCACTCCGTCCGGAAGGTTCCAGGCTCCCTCCCGTCCCTGGGGAGGGAGGAACAGCACGTTCCCTCTTGGCGAGCGCTGGCCCTCGGTGCAGACACTTTGCATCAGAAGCTGCAAATGCGGGTGCTGGACTCTGGGCACTGCTCGCCTCGACCCCTGCCCCGCCCTGGCTTAGCTTCCTTCCAACACCCCCCATCTGGGTGCGCCCGGTCTCTGTGCAGAGACTGCGGAGGGCCTTGCGGGCTATTTTTGGAGCCCCCTCCCTGCTCTGGGGTCAGCAGCACAGCCCGCTCGGGCGCTCATGTTTGAGGGAGCCCTTTTCGGAGGGCTCCGAGCCGCCTCTGGCTTGGGGCGCGTCAGACCTGCCGGGTGTCGGGAAGGTCTGTGTGAGCAGAAGCGGGCTCACGGGCCCCGGGGCCTCACAAACAGCTCAGCACTCCGCTTCCTTTAGGGAATCCGGGGCCTGGGGGGCAGGCTGGGGGCGTCAGTGAAGCTCCCCCGCACCGTGGCTCAGCACACTGGGGAGGGTCTCCAGTGAATCCGGTGGGCACCCCCGTGGGAACCCCTCCTTCCTGGAAGCGTGCCTCAGTTTCCTTGGACACGTCCTTCTGCCTGACATCTCCCGACAGGCCTGTGCATCCCCCTCGTCAGCCCTGGGGCTACCCTGGGGTTCCCCACTCAGGGTGGCACTCGCTGCCTGGGCCCCGACTCACTGAAAGACGGGAGAGCCTTGTGGGTAGAAGGAAGAGGGGGGCAGGACCACCCTGCCCTCTGGCAGAGATGCGGCAAAGAGCACTGGCCTGGCCGCCGCCCCGTGGCCATGACAAGCCGCCCTTGGCCCCGCTCCCTCCCAGAGACCTTGCCCTGCACGCTGGGCCTGGTGCGGTGCGACCTTTGATGCCAGCCAGGCTGTGCCAACCTGCTGCAGCTGGAAAACTCATCTCTGGGCTGTACAACCTCAGGGAGCCCAACCCCCCAACACACACCCCCAGGCAGGACGTAAGGGTGGCTAAGCTCACTTGGGGCTGGTACAAAGAGGGACCCGGCCCCAACAGTCACTGGGAGAGCCCAGTGGGCGCCTGGGAGTGGTGGAAGCTTGTGCTCTTCTCGCCCTTGAGAGGAAACACAAAGCAGGTGGTGGAGCGAGCTGGGGGAGAAAAGGGAGAGAAAAGGTGCGTGTGCGTGTGTGCAGGTGTGTGCGCACGTGTGTGGGGGGGTGCTCTGGCCCCATGCTCCCTCCCAGGACTGGCTTCAGTGCTGGGGTCTTACCTGCATGGGCACGGGCGGGGCCGTGGGGTGGGACCTTTCTTGGGTTTTGCGTTGCAGAGCCGTTGCTCGGCTGCGTGGGGATTTCGAGAAATGTTTCCTGCCGGATCGGTCAGCAGATTTGCCACGTCGGGCCCTGGGTTTGAGTTGTTGAGTCTGGGGACAGGACCGCTCTGCATATTGATGATTCTGCTCTTGGCCTCCTCTTCTCTGTCCCACGGAGCTCCGCCGGCCCGACTGAGCAGAGCTAGAGCCCACCAGGGGCGCCCTTTCCCCCTGCGCCAGCCCTCCGGTCTCTTTTTCGGGTGAAGCAGTGTCAGGACTGAGGGAGTAGCCGCTGTGGTCACACCAGCCTCCCGTCATCATGGCGGAGCACGGGCCAGCACTGGCCGCCAGGGCGTCCTCTACAGCAGCGCGCCTTCAGCTCTCCTGCCCGTTCTCACTTCTTTTTTTTTTTGCTTTTTTGGGTCACATCCGATGCTCAGGGGTTACTCCTGGCTCTGCACTCAGGAATTACTCCTTGCGGTGCTCGGGGGACCATCCCTTCCTTCCTTCCTTCCTTCCTTCCTTCCTTCCTTCCTTCCTTCCTTCCTTCCTTCCTTCCTTCCTTCCTTCCTTCCTTCCTTCCTTCCTTCCTTCCTTCCTTCCTTCCTTCCTTCCTTCCTTCCTTCCTTCCTTCCTTCCTTCCTTCCTTCCTTCCTTCCTTCCTTCCTTCTTTCCTTCCTTCCTTCCTTCCTTCCTTCCTTCCTTCCTTCCTTCCCTTCCTTCCTTCCTTCCTTCTTCCTTCCTTCCTTCCTTCCTTCCTTCCTTCCTTCCTTCCTTCCTTCCTTCCTTCCTTCCTTCCTCCTTCTTTCCTTCCTCCTCCCTCCCAGGGGGACCATATGGGATGCCGGGGATCGAACCCGGGCCGGCACAGGCCAGCCGGTGCAAGGCAACGCCCTACCCGTGGGCTATCGCTCCGCCCGTTCTCACTTCTTTATTGCCCGTTCTCACTTCTTTATTTTAGAGGGGTGTCCTATTCTCAGGGCCTACAGCTGACCCTGAGCAATAGTCCAGTGGGTAAGGTGCTGCCACGCACAAGCAGGCCTGGTTCCATCCTGGCCATATCGGTCCCCAGATCACCCGAGTGACCCTAGAGAACAGAGCCAGGATTAAACCCTAGCACTGCTGGGTGTAGCCCGGAATAAAATAACAAATGAAAGTGTATTTCCCAGCCTACTACTCTCTTCCTTCCTTCCTTCCTCCTTCCTTCCTTCCTTCCTTCCTTCCTTCCTTCCTCCCTCCCTCCCTCCCTCCCTCCCTCCCTCCTTCCTTCCTTCCTTCCTTCCTTCCTTCCTTCCTTCCTTTCTTCTTTCCTTCCTCCCTCCCCTCCCCAGGGTGGCCCTGATACTTCCATGCCTGACACTTGTTTATTCCAAACATAAATAGTTCTATATCCTCATCCATGTGATCAAGGTGCTGAGAGTGACCTCAGGGACCCCAAAAAGAGGAAAGAGGGATTGGAGTGCTAGCACAGCGGGGAGGGCATTTGCCTTGCACGCAGCAGACCAATTCCGGTTCAATTCCCGGCATCCCATATGGTCCCCTGAGCACCGTCAGAGTAATTCCTGAGTGCAGGGCCAGGAGTAATCCCTGAGCATCGTTGGCTGAGACCCCAAAATACCCCCAACAAAAGAGCGACAGAAGAAAGGAGGAGGGCGAGCTCCCGTCTGTGAGTGGCCCCGCATTCCTCTCCTCAGCACCAGCGATTCTCGGCAGCCCAGGGAGCGTGGTGAGAGGCCAGTTTCTCCGGGCCGTTTGGAATCTGCTGTCTCGCGCTCCTGCGCTTTGTGGCCGGAGGTGACCAAGTCATTCCCTGTTTGCGACCTGGCCCTGCAGCAAACCACATTCACGTCAGCCACAATTTACATTCTGGAAACACAGGACCGAGCACCTGTCTGGAATGACATATGCTTTGCTTGACGAGGCCCTGGACTTGGTTCCGGTACCGCAGTTGGCGAGCCTGCTGACTCCCGGCCCTGCTCCTTGATGAAGTAGTTGAGGGGGCTGGAAATGTGGCACTTGAGCTTTTTTCTTCTTACAGGGGCCGAGACAGTCCATCAGGCAGGGCGTTTGCCTAGCTGTTTCTTCTAGCTTTTTTGGTTTGTTTCTCTGTAGCATCTGGTCATTGTTACTGGCATATCAAATACGACATGGGTAGCTTGGCAGGCTCTGCCATGCGGTAGCATGCTCTTGTAGTCATTATAGTCATTATACTCTTGTAGACCTCATTCCCATGACCTGCTGGAATGGTTTGAGGCTCTTTATGTTCCTGGAGCAAGCAGGTGCCCTTGGGCTCTACTTGCATGAGACAGGACATATGGAGATGTTACTGGGGCCCGCTCGAGCCAATCGACGATGAACGGGAAGACAGTGATACAGTGAACATCTGGTAGCGCTTGGGGGTCACTCCGGTGGTTGATGGACCATGCGGTGCTCAGGGTCCAACTGGACCCCTGCTTGCAAAGCTCAGGATCTAGCCTGTGGCCCTGGATCGCTTGTTTTTTGTCTTCTTTGGGCCACATCCGGCAATGCTCAGGACTTACTCCTGGCCCTGCACTCGGGGATCACTCCCTCCCTGCACTTGGGGATCACTC
>JAJIBD010018622.1:0-17197 GCA_021461705.1 Cryptotis parvus | reverse complement strand
AGAATAGGGAAAAAAGTGACCATGAAGGACTCTGAACTAAGTCTTAGACTGTACTTTTCCATATGTGTTTATATTTTCTATTAAGTGTATGGAACTTCCATTACGAAAATTAGGTATGCTAGGGCCCTAGACTTTGAACGCTGAGTCTGTTTTATTTGGTGGCCTGAGTTACTATGCCTGCCTGAGCCTACGAGTGGCTATTCCTAGATAAGGACACTCTGACCATGACTCCAAGACCCAAGAACTACACTCAAGAGAAATAAATAAGCTCTAGCTGCATCTTTTGCACACAAGAATCTGATCATGTCAGACTGAGTATAAAGCCAGGCCGTGGCTGCTCCTGTCCTCAGGATAAAAATCACTGTCCTGTAAGACACAGCAGTAGATCTTTCTTCTTCTCATTTTTCCATTCCATTTTCATCTCTCCTTGATCCTTCAGGGGCCCACTGTCATGTTCTCCCTCTCACCTTCTGCTGTTGTGTAACTCTGATTGCTATTTTTATTGCTGCTATCTTCTTCCAACCCCTCCCACTTCTCCATCACGATGACTGCTCTGTCTTTCAGGTCACAAACTCTACATTCCTGAGTTCCCAGGCTGGGTGCGGGGTCCGGCAGAGAAACTAAACAAAAACGAACCCATTCAAGACTAAATGTTCTACTAGTTTTAGGAAATATATTTATACAGAAAAAATATAGTAAAGAAGTCAATCAGCCAAAATTCTTTTGATACACATCCCGAAAACAAAAAGCGAAGAATTATCCAGATTAAGAGAATTAGTTAAGTACACTGTATGGGCCTTGTTTGAATCCTATTTCAAACCAACCATGAAAAGACATTTTTTGGTTTTTGGGCCACTCAGTTGTGCTCAGGTGTTACTCCTGGCTCTGTGTTCAGGGATCACTCCTGGTAAGTTTGGGGGGACCACATGGGGTCCCAGGGATCAAACCCAGGTTGGCCGCATGCAAGGCGAATATCCTGCCTACTGTACTATCTCTCCAGCCCCTGAAGACATTTTAAGAAAAATATCATTCTAGGTGTGGCACCAAGTCAAAAATTTGGCTTGTCATAAATTTGATCTAATCACAGATCAAAAAAAGGACTGAACAGTCATAAATTTGCCTGTGACTTGCTTTTATGTACTTCAACACATGAATTAAATGTAGTATGGACAAATTTGACTTATGATACACACATCTGAAATTTATTTAATGTTATAACACAATATTACATAAAACAAACAAAAAACCAGTTATGTTGATTCAGCCCATGGGGCCATAGAGCTAGCACAGCAGGTACAGCAGGTAGGGTGCTTGCCTTGCCTGTGGCCGACTAGGGTTCCATCCTCAGCATCCTATATAGCCTTAGCCCCCCCAAGCCCACCAAAACTGATTTCTGAATATAAATCCAGAAGTCACTCCTGAGTGCCACTGGGTATAGCCCAAAAAACAAAATCAATAACAAGAGACAGTTACTTAGGAGTTTTTGGTTTTTGGGCAGTGCCAGGGATTACTTTTTTTTTTTTCGGGGTGGTGGGGGAGCAGTTCTAGCAATGTTCAGGGGTTATTCCTGGATCTGCACTAAGGCTCTCCTGTCGATGCTCAGGGGGCTGTATGGGATGCTGGGATCGGAGCCTGGTTGGCCTCGTGCAAGAGAAAGCGCCCTGCCCACCGTGCTCGCAGCGCCGCCCCAGTGCCAGGGATGAAAGTCAGTGGTCTCCGCACCCGTGAGGTTGAGTCCTACCACTGAGCCATATCTCTGGCCTGAGAAGACAACCAAGGAAAGAAGCAATGATACTCAGAGTAGTGAAACAAAAACTGAACTAATGCATCACAATGATGATAATAAGGAAAGGGCCTGCTAGTCCATAGTTCTGTGATCCTGGGTATCCTCAAGAATATGACAGAATAATAAAAATATTCAGTGTAATGTCTAGGACTCATTTGAATGCTCTGGCAGCTGTCGTGGTACAGCACCTGAGTGTGTGCTTTTGCTTATAGGGAGGCCCAAGGTCTATTACCACATGGTGCCCTGAACCCTGACCTGGGGACACCGGTCTGGTCCCAGGTGTGATCCCCAAATAACCCAACAAAGCCACTGGCTGATTATGGAATAAAGGTTATATGAAAGGACAGGGGAAAAGACGAAAAGCACTATAAAAGACTGCATACTTCTGAAAGGATTGAGGACACCCACGCTTTAGCAAAAGCTCATGCATAGGGAATGAGCTAATGATGAAATCTACTTCCATAATGAGGTTAATAGTCTAAAGTTCTAGAAGCAAGAGTAGTTTTCACTTTTGCATCCTCGCAAAGTTGGACTTAAGCTTACCTTAAAGGGAAGATATTCTTAGTCAAAGTTTCCAGGAAATGGAAATTGGAAAAATTTTCAGATCTCGCAACTAAATCCCCAATTACTCTCCACCTTAGTATCCATGAAACCAAATCGGGGCAAGAGAGAGTGTTACCTCCCTGTGGGTTCACAGCAGTTAAGACAGAAACCTCATATGACTGCCTCCCTGACTGCATGGTCACCAAATGATGTGTCACACCAGGCACTGAAGACAGGGGACGTGGGGATCCTTCAGCAAGCACCTCTGTGAGACAGCAGCAAAACATTGAAGTGAAACATAAATCAGACATACCTACCTGTATTATCAAGGTTCTAAACACTCGTCCTGAAAAAATTTAATCCCACATTGCTGTTATTCCTCCAAATTAAGTCCTGTTTTACTAATCATTATCAGTGTATCTGAAAAGTATTCAAGAAGATGAAAAGAAAAGACAAATCTTTCTGCTGCTGGAGACCAAACTCAGGCCCTCATCCCTGTGAAGCATGCTCTACCATGAAGCTACAGCCTCTGCCCAAGGCAAACCGCGAGGAGAATGTTGACCGGTTTTCAGTATACTAATTCAAAGCAACGTGGCTAAATTACTGTAAATTAAGACTGTACATAACTGCACAGGCCGCTAAGACAGGCAGATCAGGGAAACTAGAATTAACTCTTCAAGCATCACCAATGAATAAAACCATTCGTAGTTCAAGAGCCTCAGTTAAATCTGGCTTCAACGTTCCTTCTCCATGTCCCTTTCTCCCTGGAAACTTTCCTCAAGGCTGGCAAACTAGCTTCATGCCACTTCTGTGCTCTTGCTGGGTTATCCAACAGTACTCAGGATACAGAAGAGGTTTACCACAGAGGCACACATGTACCTTGTCAGCTTCATATATATGTGACACAAAGGTGGTCACAGATCAAAAGAGGACTGAATAGGATATAGGTAACTAAAATACTGATCTCAAGACTTATGGTGTCACCATCAAAATCTTCTGGAAATAGCTGATACATAAACCACCTAAGTCTTCGTGTAAATTACAAGCTTTCTAAGGGCTTTCTAGCTTAAACCAGTCTTTCAGACTATACCATATAACTTAACATATGCCTATAGATTATCTTACATTCACTCAAACTTGTTTCCCGTAAAAGGTTTGACGTCTCAACTAGTTTCTAATGCCCTATCTTCTTTTCTTTCCCATGGTGCCAGGCACACAGTAGGCACTGAATAAATGCATGCTGACCTCACCTGTTAAGTTTTTCAGAGAAGAGGGCCTGGCCTGTGTAACTTGGGTGAAATTTCTATATCAGAGAGGAGCAAGTGTTTCCTAGAGAGCCCTTTCTTTTCTCCAGAAGATATGGCTTTTGAAGGTATGGAGAAATTGCTTTATATCTCCTTTGTAAAACCTGGTTATGTTCTGTTTAAATGTTTAAAAGTTAAGTTCTTCCATAACTGCAACAGGAAAGATAGAAATAGTTGGGCTAGGATGCTAGGATATGGATAATTTTCTTCTTAAAAAAAATGTTTTAAATTCTTTGTTACATTATTTTTTCAATTTAAAAAAGACCTTTTAAACAGATTCACTATCCACCCCCAAGACAAAGAATATAAATACTCAATAATTTTACAGCTACTCACAAGAAATGAATCAAAAGGTCTACTTTGAAGATAACCCCATTCCTTATTAGTTCCTCGCTACAGCTCTTTTTCCCCAAATAAAGGAGAGCTGAAAGTCTTACCATCATCAACTCCTAGGATAGAATTGGTATTTGGTAGGTTCAAGGACTCTCCACCAAGGCTGGGCTGGGAATTCATAGACACCAGGTTTTTACTTGTTACTGAAGCTTCTTCAAGCAATCTACTGCCCATTAGTGGCTCGGCTGCACAGAGAACAGGACGTGAGACACAGAGCAGTCAAGGCCGCCCCTGAACCCCCACTGTACTGCACAGCAAGCCACCTTCTCTCCCAGCACTAGAAGGTACCCTGTGTCCTGAGCGCCACTTCCTGTTTAACTTACTTTAGGGAAGTAAGCATAAATCTAGAAGGCTTGAGTTCATAGATAAATATCCTTGCTTGTGATCAAATATCCTTGCTTGTGATCAGCATCTGGATAACTAACATAAAAACATAGGATGGATGGATGGACCCTTAGAAGTATTTGAATAAAATAAGGGAATGAATGGAAAGAAATAATCATAAAGTTATCCAATTTAAGTTAGTGTAAAAAGGAAATTAATGACTATTAAGTAAACAATATTTAAAGCTCATAGAAAATCACCTTCACCCCCAACTCTCTGATTTCTGGACCACCCAGGCTGTGCTGAGGGCTTACTCCTAGCTCTGTGCTCAGGACTTACTCGTGGGTCTGTGCTCAGGGCACCGAGGACTGAACCTGGCTCAGCTCTGTGCAAGGCAAACTCCTTAACCTCTGTTCTGTTCTCACTAGCTCTTAAATTCGTATAAAATCTTTTTTTTTCTGGGTTTCTCCTGGCTCGCCTCCGGTTCCTGGCGGTGCCGGGGCCATGGGCGGGGGGGGGGGGGGGGGGCGGAAAAAAAAAAACCGCCTTATAAAATCTTTATAACAGCAACACAGCTAGTTCATGGATCAGCAAAAGCTACAAACTTGCTGTAGGACATTCATTCATTCATTCACTCATTTATTTATTTGATTGATTGCTTTCATTTCAGTTGGTAGATCTGGAACCCAAGACCTCATACATATATGAAACCACGGGAGCTTTAAATTTCATTAATTTCAGACTTAATTTCAGATTCTGTGATCTTACAAATAATCTTTATCAGGATGTCTTTTTTTTTTTTTTTTTTAAGGAGAGGCACGGATAACTAATTACATATGTTTTCAATGCTTTCAGATAATTTTACTATTATTTGGAAACCATCAGTCCATTAGGTAAGACCAGGGATCTATCCAAAACAGAAATCAGAAAGTTTCCAGATAACCAGAAGAGTCTAGTTATTTGGCTTTTTGGAACCCAGAAAACCCAGCCCTCCACCTGTCTCTCCTCACCAGTTTGCTCTTGCTCTTGACTCCCAGCTGCTCCCATCTGCAAGTGATGCTTCCTCATGTGCACATTCCTGCTCCCGCTCTGAGAGAAGGTCTTCCCACAGACCTGACACTGGTGAGGCTTCTCTCCTGGAAACAAGGGCCAGGGGAAGACAGGGGAAACAAAAGGACAAGGTACATTTCTGACGGCAAGAGAAAGGACTCAAGACAGACCCAGACAGCAACACAAAGCAAAGTACAGCCCTATATGGAGAAGCCTGGATGCTAAGGCAGACAGACTTCTCCTTCACCATGCCCCTTCCCCACGAGAATTTCTCTTCTTTTGAGTTCACTTCTGTCTTGGAAAATCTCTGTTCTGATTATCCTCCACAAGCCACCTCTGGTGAAACTTCAAAGAACCAGCACAGTTACAAAAATATGTCCCAACATTCTGAGAAAAAGGTATGGATTGAAGGAAGTTCAGTGTCTCAACTGAAAATAAAACTCTAAAGCAAATTGTTTATTTCTCTTATTTATCTTGGGTTTCGGGGCCACACCTGGTGGTGCTGAGGGGACTATGTGGTGGCTGGGCTAGAACAGAGGCAGCAGGGACGCATGGAGCGTAACCTCTAACACTCTCTCTAGCACTTTCTTTTTTTTTTTCTTTTTTGGGTCACACCCGGCGGCGCTCAGGGGTTTCTCCTGGCTCTGCACTCAGGAATTACTCCTGGCGGTGCTTGGGGGGACCATATGGGATGCCGGGGATCGAACCCGGGCCGGCACAGGCCAGCCGTGTTCAAGGCAAACGTCCTACCACTGGGCTATTGCTCCGGCCCCTCTAGCACTTTCTTTTCAATTTCCTTTCAACCACTCCCACAAGATCCCAGGCATTTACTCTTTCAGTTGCCTCCTTCCCTGAAATGAATGAATGGCGCAAATTCTAGTACCTGAGTGAACCACTAAATGTTTTCGGAGGCTGGAATACTCAGCAAATGAACGGCCACAGCCTTGGGCTTCGCAAAGGAAAGGCTTCTCTCCTGGAGACAGAAAAAAAGATATACTTGGTCTTCCAATGAACAGTCATTCTATCTTTTCTACATTACTGTTCCCCTATGTTTTTTCTTTTTTTTCCCCCAGAAATAGAAAGGTTTACTGTAAAGTAGATGGAAAAAAGAGCAAACTCCCCAACTGGGGAGGAACTTAGTATAGGACTAAGTTCTGATTTCTTAAGTTCACTCCGTAAAAATTTCCTTTCCTGTTTCTGGACTTTTTTTGGGGGGTCACACCCAGCAATGCTCAGAGGTTCTGCACTTAGAAACTGCACCTGGTGGTGCTTGGGAGACCCTATGGGACGCTGGGGATTGAACCCAGGCCGGTCACGTGCAAGGCAAACATCCTCCCGCTGGACCACCATTCCGGCCCCTAATCAGTATAATTTCAGTTGGGCTCAGACCTCTCGGTGCTCTCCCAATATGCAGCCCGTCACACAGCTCTGCCTCCTCCTCTACAGCGCCTGCCTCTGAGCAATGTACTCCCACCTCTGTCTTGGCTGACAGCTGAACCTAGCTGTACTGACCCACCTTCATCAGTGATCCCAGCCCCCTCTAAGATCAGGTTAAACAGTATATAAGCCATCAGGATTTTTCTGGGGGTTTTGTTTGTTTTCTTTTGGTCACATCCTTCAGTGCTCAGGTGCTACTTGGCTACTTTCAGACTGATGCTGTGTGGAGTAGGGGTGTCACTCCCAGGGATGTTTAGGGGCTATGTGGTTTCAGGGTCCTAACAGGGCTAACCAGGTGCAAAGCATGTGCAGTTGCCCCCATCCCCCTTTTTTTCCTTTTCAGTCACACCCAGCGATGCTCAGGGGTTACTCCCGGTGGTGCTGGGGGGGACGGGGGGGAATACACGACCAGGTGGGATACTGGGGATGGAACCTGGGTCGGCCATGTGCAAGACAAATGCCCTCCCTGCTGTACTATTGCCTCGGCCCTTTTTGCTGTTGTTTAGGGGCTATACCTGGTAGTGCTTAAGGCTTAAACCTGGCTCTGGGCTCAGGAATCACTCCCAGGACTGCTCAGGGACCAGGTGGAATACTGGGGATTGCACCGGGGTCAGCCGCATGCACGGCAAGCACTCTGAGCTATCTCACCAAGCCTAGGGGGATTTGACCTTACAACCAGTTCTCTAAGAATCCCATTTATATACAGATTTTTAGGGGATAGAGAGAGTAAGGGTCAGGTACCTGCCTTGCATGCAGCTAACGCCAGTTTGATCCCTGCCACTATGGATGGATCCCTGAGCATCAGAAGCGATCCCTCACCACACAGCCAGAAGCAAACCCTTATTCTTCTATTTCTATACTGCTTCCTTGAAGCAAGTGTAGTTTGCTCTCAAGAATGAGCTGAGACAGAGTAATTCTACCCTAAAACCTGTTCAGTCTTAGGGACATGTCAGGAACAAATGTGGCTTCAGCTTGGGTTTCTCTTTCCCTTTAATTGTATCTGCTATAATTATAGCAGGGCAAAATGAAAAAGAGACAAAGCAGCAATAAAGTGGGGAAAGGAGTTACACATACCAAGTTCCGAGTTCAGGAACTAAGCTCTGGTGTGAGACTTAGTGCACGCTGGGCAAAGCGACTTGGAAAGTCACCCCTTACACCAATAGGGCATCACTATCTGCTCCTCATATATTAATGAACTATGTGACCCAGAACAAGTTATTTCTCCATTATGCTTCTCATGGTACAAGGTTCTGGCGAAAAATCAAACTCTTCAAATCAGTCTGGAGAGATAGTACAGCGGATGAGGCACTCGCCTTGCACACAACCAGCCTGGATTCGATCCCGAGCACTTCATGGCTCCCTGAGCCCCACTAGGAGGGGACAGCTAAGTGCGGCCCCAAAAAATAAAATCAGGAAGTATAACTTAGCTTCCCTTGGTTTGGGGCCACACCTAGCAATGTTCAATGTTTTGGGGCTTAATCCAGCCTCTGTGCTCAAGCATCACTCCTGGTGGAGCTTGGAGAAATGAAATGAGCCCAGAATTGAACCCACGCTGGCCACATGCAAAGCCAGTGCACTCATGTCTCTCTGGTCCTGTACCTTAGCTCTCGTAGTTCCACTCTCCCTATTTTATCCCATATAGTGCTAGAACAGACTGTGTGGTTTATGTGACTCAATGAAAGCAGCTACCCTCAAATTACAACTGTGCAACATGCAAAGGTATTTAGAAAGAGCCCTTTAGTCCAGATTTCATCATACCGCTCGCAGAGGTGTTATTCCCTGCCTACAACTCAGGTTCCTAGAGGCGGAAATCAGCCCACCTCTTCTCACACATAGGTACAACAGATGCCACTGAATGACCCCAAGGCGGGTAAGGGGCATTGGGAGCTGAAGGGCGCGCTCATTTTCAGAGTTCTAGCAACAACTCTGGGCGCTCATTTCTAGTCCCCCACACCACGGCAGGCAAGCAAGCATGGCTGCACAGACTCGTCAGGGTGCACACACCTGTGTGGGGTGCGCAGGTGGTTCTTCAGGTTTCCAGCAGTGGTGAACTGTTTGCCACAGCTGGACTCTGGGCACACGAAGGGCTTCTCCCCATTGTGGGTCCGCATGTGCACCTTCAGCCTCTGTAGGACATAGAAGCTTTTCCCACAACCCTCTGCAGGACAGATGAAGGAGCGATCGTTTCTACCAGAAACAAACAAAAGAATCATGTAAGAACAACACCTGAAAATATTATAAGCCAGAGAGGGGAAAAAAAAAATTGTCTCATTCTTCAAAACTGAGAGGAAACATGCCTATGAACATGGCTAGACCACTATTGGATGACAGGCCTAGCTAGTTTGGGAGCTTTGCTGTTTAATCCACTTACAGATTAAGCTTTTTACATGTTTGTTTTTTCATTTATTTATTTTCTTTTTATGGGTCTCATCCTGTGATGCTCAGAGATTATTCCTGGCTCTTAGCTCAGGAATTACTCCTGGCAGTGGCCAGGGGACCATATGGGATGCTGGGGATCAAACCCGGGTCAGCCACATGCAAGGCAAACGCCCTACTCACTTTGCTATTGCTCCAGCCCCTATTTACATGTTCTTAAGTTCTCATGTTCATGCTAATGAGATCTCTCTTCTGTGTAAACACTGATGGAGGGTGTGGCAGTTACAAGAGTCATTTTGACTGTGAATTAGTAACTTTTGAAATATTACTATAATCTCTACTATGATTTCAGTGTTATCTAGATTGGACACAGTTCCTCTTAATACCCACTGGTCCCAATGTGGGACAGTTAGAATTTACCAGGAAACTACCACCATGGCTACGTTGAGACTATTGTTTAAGATTAAAGGAAGGATCATGTTAGTTTGACCTCAAGTAGGCGAGCATGACCCTTTCAGTAAACAGAGGAAAAGATACTCAGAATCACCTTGGTGCAGATTAGAAAATAGACGGACCTTGTAGGTACCATCTAGATTGCACGAAACCCATGAAATTATGATGTGTTTTCCCCCCCATGAATATACATCCATTGAGATGTGTTTCTTTATACTCTCTCTCTCTCTCTCTCTCTCTCTCTCTCTCTCTCTCTCTCTCTCTCTCTCTCTCTCTCTCTCTCTCTCTCTCTCCCTCCCTCCCTCCCTCCCCTCCAGTGTTTTGACGTAAGAGATAATCTCAGAGAAAGAGACTAGTCCTTGGCATAATTATTTGTTTAGACCTGAAACAAGTGTGGTACCACCCTACTTCTACACTTAGAAGCTGATCTTTGATCTTTGTTGACATTACACTCCCTGAAGATACGATTACTTTTGGATATATAAGGGGACTGACGAGGTACAGGTCTTTGGTGGGAGACTTGGGCCCGAGCACATGGTCTAAGTTCTGACCAACAGCTAGAGATCTGGGGAATCCCATTATTTTGGATTATAGTGGCAGAGCTTGTTTTATTATTGATTAGTAAATGTCTTTTGGAAATGCCCTGGACTCAGTTCCAGAATGAGTTTTCATCCATTCCCGCTGGCTTTGGAGGTAGAAGGGAACTCATTTCCTGATATCATCGGGGACCTCAGCAGCTCCCTGACAGACCATGATCACCTGAGGTTGGCCAAATGCCAGATGCCCAGGCTTGAGTCTCAGAAACACTGACACGGAGTGTGAGGCCCAAGCAGAGGTACATTGTGTGCTTACTTTTGGGGTCATAACTGGCTGTGCTCAGGGTTTACTTCTAGATATGACCCCAAGGATTACTCCTGGCAAAGCCCAGGGGACCATGCTGGGATGCTGGGGATTAAACCCAGGTCAGCCACATGCAAGTCAAGTGCCCTACCTGCTGTCTATCTCTTCAGCTCCCAGCTTGTGTATTTTTAAATTCAATTGTTGGACTCTGGGGGGCAGGGGAGGATGCAGGGAAGCACCCAAGAAGTGCTTGAAGGACCACTTCCAGTGACAGTCACCTGGATAAGACAGGTCCCTGCGGAGCCATTCAGTGCCAGGGAGAGAACTTGGGGCTTTGGAAATGCTGGGCATGTTCTCGGAGCCATCTCCCCAATACTAGACATTATTTAATATGTGATTTCAAAACTCTTGGTTTAAGGCATTTAGATACCAAAATCCAAATCCACCCTGCTGCAGTCTTTTTTAATCCGGCCTAGGTATGCTGATCCAGAGACAGACATGGGGCAGAACTGCTACTTGCTCTCCCTGTGCCCAGCCGCTCACAAGGGAGCCCAGGAGAGATGGCGGTTTCTAGCCCTGGCCCGCCACCCCAGCAGAGTCTTGAAACAGGCCGGACGACCCCCCCCTCCATGAGGGCCTCCATTTTCCACATCCGGACTTCTCTCTCGTCAGAACTCCACCCAGCAGACCAGCCTATCACAGCCCGGCTCGCGCGGCGTAAGTGGCAGCAGGGTTCATCAATAAATGCTGGACTTAGAGATGACTGCAAGAGTATGCTACCTGCGCGGCAGAGCCTGGCAAGCTACCCGTGTTGTATTTGATATGCCAAATACCAGTAACAATTATAGACCTCATTCCGGAATGGATTGTGGCTCTTTATGTTCCTGGAGCAAGCAGATGCCCTTGGCTCTACTAGCATGAGACAGGACATACGGAGATATTACTGGGGCCTGCTCGGCCAAATCGATGAACAATGGGAAGACAGTGACAGTGACAGTGATGCCAAAATGTCTTCTTGTATGTTACCAAGGATGAGTTAGCAAGACATCAATCCCTTTTCAATAAAGAAAAAGGACTTGATCTTAACATAAGTGAGCTGAAGCCCTGGGACAAGTTCCTCTGAAAGCACCCACACTTGAGCTACAGAGCGGAACCCTAGATTTGCTCACCGATGTGTCTTGAGGTGGTACTTGAAGTGAGCTGGCCACACAAATGTCCGGTTACAACCTTCCACTGTACATTTGAGCTTCTTTTCCACTTGAGGAAGGGGTCCTGAATCTTTGGGTTGCCCATCACCCAGGTGACCATTTTCTCCTGCAAGAGTTACATATTTGCTTTTTTAATTTTGTTTTTGGGCCACATCTTGCAGTGCTCAGGGCTTACTCTGGGCTCAGTGCTCAGGATCACTCCTGGTTGGGCTCAGGGTCCCTATCTTGGGAACCAGGACAGAACCCTTGACACATGCAAGTCAAGCACCCTACCAGCTGTATTACTGCTTTGGTCCCTGGTCACATATTTATAATCCAGCGAAGGGTACCACTGAAACACCTTAATTCAAACAATAAAGCTTCTATATTTAACTCCTGATCACGAATCAAGTCTTCATCCTCATCTTCCCCAATTCTCTGTCTCTTCACCTTTTTTGGGGGGCAGGTGGGGACACCTAGAAGTGCTCAGAGGGGAAATTCCTTGCTCTGTGATGAGGAATGACCCACTGCAGTGCTCAGGGGAAGATGTGCAGGAATTTAAACCAGGGTTGGTGGGATGGAAGGCAAGCGCCTTAACCCTAGTAGTACCTCTCTGGCCCGTTTCATCATTTCTTTTTTTTTTTTTTTCTTTTTGGGTGACACCCGGCAATGCTCTGGGGTTACTCTAGCTCTACACTCAGAAATTACTCATGGTGTTGCTCAGGGGACCATATGGGATGCGGGGATCCAACTCAGGTCAGCGCGTGCAAGGCAAACGCCCTATCCACTGTACTATCCTCCAGCCACATTTTGTAATTTCACTTTGATTACAAACTGCTTTCATAATAGCATATGAACTCAAAAGAAACCTGCTGTGACAGCTCAACTGACGGGGCCTCTGATCTGCTTGAGGAGACCGGGGATCAGTGTCCGGCACGTGATTCCCCTGTGCACCTTCAGCGACCCGAAGCAGCAAGTTGGGCGAGAGTCTCTGGACACTGCTGGGGGGTGGTCCTCCCACCCCGGAAGATTTCACTTAAAATAAAAACTTAAAGTATAAGGAATACCACGAACAAAAAGAATACCCAAAATAGTACCAGCATCTATGAGACTTTTCCTTTGAAGATTACCATTTTTACATGGATATGTGAGGCTGAGAATCAAACCCAATTCCTCACAAATGCAAGACAAGTGCGCTACAACTGATAGGGCCATTCCCAGTCTCCACCCACTAGATTATTTAAAGATGAGAATTAACAATGCTAATTTAGTTGATGCTGCATAAGACACTGGCATGGTTGATTTTGCTGAAAGTAAAACAAATAATTTACTTTGTATTGTATGATAGCACTGCCCCCAGCTCGGTGGTGCTCACTGGGGAGGGACAGGTCTGGGATCCAACTTGGGGCCTTAATTAAACATTCACCCAGGCATGTTGGCTAACACTAAACCTCTCTCCCTGGTGAATTTACATATTTTCAATCTTTTGCTCTTAACAACAAAGATTAGAGAACAAAAAAGTAATTTAAAAAGAGAGAGATAGATTATCTACAACTCAAGAGAGAGTTACATCACCAAAATCTCTTCACAGAACAGGAAAATTCTGCAGGGGCCTCACCATTGCTGCTGGTTTTTGCATTCTTGGCCAGCTGTGCACGAGTGGCAGCAATCAAGCTGTCATGGGCCAACTCCTGAACTCGGAGAAACCATGGAATACTACTGTCCGTGCTCTCGCTGGAGAGGAAATCACTCCCCGAATCCTCTGCCTCATTCTGTACAAATACTAAGTGCTCAGCTGAAGAGCCCAGACCTGTAAAAACATAAGACACAGAGAAGTTAGGCATCAATATCCCTGTTTTTTTTTTTGTGTGTGTGCTTTTTTGGGTCACACCCGGCAATGCTCAGGGGGTTTCTCCTGGCTCTGCACTCAGGAATTACTCCTGGCGGTGCTCGGGGGACCATATGGGATGCCGGGGATCGAACCCAGGCCGGCACAGGCCAGCCGCAAGCAAGGCAAACGCCCCTACCCGCTGGGCTATCTCTCCGGCCCCAATATCCCTGTTTTGGAACCTGCTTCAGAAACACGGTGCTGAACCGGCTCTTGCACATCCTCCCCCTCACATGCTTGTGTTCGAAGATCAGTCTACAAGTTTGTCTATCTCATCACCTTCTGTCTGAGGCAAAACCATTCTTCCTGGCCTCGGCTTTCCCTCACTTCTAGAATTCCAATCTCATCCTTCAATTATCCTCTCCTGAGTCTTTCCCTGAACTCCACTCTCTAACCACAACCCATTCTCCTCTCCTGGCTCGCTTACAGCCTTTAGGTCTGTCTTAACCAAGTTTATCCTGTCTTATACAAAATTCTGGGGCTAGAGTGGGTAGGGCACTTGCCTTGCACACAGCCAACCTGGGTTTGATCCTTGGCACCCCATATGGTCCCCTGAACCCACAAGGAGTGATCCCTGAAAATAGAGCCAGGAGTAAACCCTGAGGGATGCTGGAGATTGGATCTAGGTTGGCCATGTGCAAGGCAAGCATATTCCTATCTCTCTGACCCCAGAAAATTATATTTGTTTTCCCCCGTTTTTTTGGGGGGGTGGTTATTTTGGGGGGGCATACCTGGTGGTACTCATGGCTCTTAGCTCTATACTCAGTGATCACTCCTGACCATATGGGAAGCTGGGGATCAAAGCCAAGTTGGCCGCATGCTGGGTTGGTCCCAAACCAATAAACAAAAACTGAATTCTGAATTCTGAGTACTTCTCTTGCTTTCACCTTGTGATGTTCTTTCCCAGTCAAGTCTCTTAAGTAAGAGTACTTCTAATTATTTTACTGAAAATAAAACAAATAACTTTATATTGTATTGTATTGATGAATATATTATAGCACAGCTCCCAGCTCACTGGGGAGGGACAGGTCTGGGATCCAACTCAGGGCCTTAATTAAACATTCACCCAGGCATGTTCGCTAATACTAAAGCTCTCTCTTTCTGGTGAATTTACACATTTTCTGCTTTTCTAATTTTGACTTCATTTTCTCCACCTATTCACAGCTCGTTCTTCTGCCTGGCCTCATTTAACTAGATCAGTGATAACTCACTTGCTGAAATAACCTGATATCCATGGCCCAGCCCACATCTCACCAGCCCATCGGCATGACATATTATGCTTCTTATTATTCTTTCTTTTTGCTTTTTGGATCACACCTGGCAATACTTAGAGGTTACTCCTGGCTCTGCACTCAGGAACTACTCCTGAGTGCTCGGGGACCATATGGGATGCTGGGGATCAAATCTGGGTCAGCCGCGTGCAAGACAAACTCCTTACCCACTGTGCTATTGCTCCGGCCCCCATATTATCCTTCTAACTTTGGAACATTTCCTCTCAGGGTCAGAGTCATAGTCCAGCAGGTAGGGCGATTGCCTTGCACGCAGCCGATCCTAGTTCAATCCAAGCATTCCATATGGCCCCCGAGCACCGCCAGGAGTAATTCCTGAGGGTGTGACCCAAAAAAAAAAAAAAAATTCCTCTCTTGGATTCCCCTATCCAACTCTTTCATGGCTGTGTACACGTGTGAGTGCCAGGCATGCGTGCAAATGCTCTCTACACCTGAGCTGTGCCCCAGACCAAAGCTCTCATCATCTTTCCTGCTACCCTTCTCTACTTGCTCCTTCCAATTCTTCTGCTTCCCTCTTAAATGCTCTTTAGGTTTGGGGCTGGAGTGACAGCCCAGCGGGTAGGGCGTTTGCCTTGCACGCCACCGCCTATGCTGGCCGGGGTTCGATCCCGGCATCCTATATGGTCCCCTGAGCACCGCCAGGAGTAATTCCCTGAGCGCAGAGCCAGGAGTAACCCCTGAGCGTCACCAGGTGTGACCCAAAAAAGCAAAAAAAAAAAAAAAAATGCTCTTTAGGCTCCAGATTATTCTTGACTCAAAGACTCCATGCCCACTCTTTTCGTACACTTCTTGAATGATAGTAAGTACTAACACTACTCATTTATACCAGACCTCTCTAAAGCTCAGGACTACTACTTTGAAACTCTCCAAAAATAAACTCTCTCTAAACTCTCTCTGCCCCTCAAGATGTTGCAGGTGTGGCTGCGGTGCCCAGCTGCATCAGCATGTGGCAGACAGGAAACTGGGTTTGTCTACACCCAGGGCTCTGCCTCATGGGCCCTGAATGGTTGATGGTCTGACATAGAAAAAGACTGGGTCCCCTGGAATGAACCCAGAGCCACGGCAGAACCTGGCAAGCTACCTGTGGTGTTTTCTATATGCCAAAAACAGTAACAAAAATGGACCTCATTCCCAATGAATGGAAACATTAATGGTGCCTGCTCGAGTAAATCGATGAACAACGGGAAGACAAGTGATACAAGTGAAACTATCCAAAGATAACTCCTCCTGAATGTTCCTCCAAAATATCAAACAGGTACAATGAAAATGATCATCCTTTCCAAACCCTGCTCATCATGTGCTATCTTAAGATAGGTACAGGGGCCGGAGCGATAGCCCAGCGGGTAGGGCGTTTGCCTTGCACGCGGCCGGCCTGTGCCGGCCTGGGTTTGATCCCCGGCATCCCATATGGTCCCCCGAGCACTGCCAGGAGTAATTCCTGAGTGCAGAGCCAGGAGTAACCCCTGAGCATCGCCGGGTGTGACCCAAAAAGCAAAAAAAAAAAAAAAAAAAAAAAGATAGGTACAAAATTTTCCATAAAAGAATATTGGGGGGGCAGAGGAGGGTAGCAGGGGGCAAGAAGTTTAGGTCACACCTGGTGATGTTCAGGGATTACTCCTGGCTCTGCACTCAATAATCACTCCTGGGGACCAGGACCTGGTCAGGGGACCATGTAGGATGCTGGGCATTGAATCCAGGTTGGCCATGTGGAAGGCAAGCGTCTTACCTGCTGTACTTCTCTCTGGTACTAAAAAATTATTACTAAGTCTGGATCAATAGCACAGCGGATAGGACATCTGTCTTGCATGCGAACGACCCAGGTTTGATCCCCAGCATCCTACATGGTACCCCAAGCACCAACAGGAGTAATTCCTGAGTGCAGAGCCAGGGGGTAAACCCTGAATCTCACCAAGTGAGACCCAAAAAAGAAAAAATAGCTTATTTTCTCCATTTTTTGGGGGCCTATTTTTGGGGTCACAGCTGGCGGTATTCATGGCCAACTCCTACCTCTGTACTCAAGGATCACTCCTGAACATATGGGATACTGGGATTGAACCCAGGTTGGCCACATGCAAGGGAAGCGTCTTACCTGCTGTGCTATCGCTCTAGCATCCCCAAAATTCTAAATCATTTTAGAGTCCAACTTGCGCCTTCTATACATACAAATTACCACCAGACTAATATCAGTTCTCCAAAGGACAAAATAATGGGCTGGAATCACAATACCGTGGGGAGGGCAATTTCCTTGTATACAGTTGCCTGGGGTTTGATCTCCAGTATGATCTCGAGCCTGCCGGGAGTGATCCCTGAGCACAGATGGGGTAGCC
>JAJIBD010018621.1:0-16328 GCA_021461705.1 Cryptotis parvus | reverse complement strand
CACGGGACTTCCTAAGCTCCCCCCACACACACTTTTTTGGGTCACACCTGGCTGTGCTCAGGGGTTTCTCCTGGCTCTTCACTCATGAATTACTCCTGGTGGTGCTCCGGGACCATACGGGATGCAGGGGATCAAACCTGGGTCTACCGTAGGCAAAGGCAAATGCCCTACCCATTGTGCTGTCAATCCGGCCCGCTTCCTAAGCTTTAACTTGGGCATTTTGGTATTTGAAAGAACAAATATTACAAAAGTTAAAGTGTCCCAGTCCTGTATAGTAAAGTATTTTTAGGACTGGTCTTGATTGTTTGAAAAGTGTATATCTGATCACTCTCTTACAAATCAGTGGGAAATAGAATTCTTGTAAATGTAACACAATTATTTGTTATGTTAAGTTAGCAGTATGTAAAAGATAACAGTTTTAGACTGTTATCCTGTATGACAAATGAGTTCCAATAGGCTAAAATGTAACTTTAAAATATAATCACTTTAAAAAAAACAAAAAAGGGGCTGGAGTGATAGCCCAGTGGGTAGGGGCGTTTGCTTTGGATGCAGCCGGCCTGTGCCAGCCCGGGTTCGATCCCAGCATCCCATATGGTCCCCGAGCACCGCCAGGAGTAACTCCTGAGTGCAGAGCCAGGAGAAACACCTGAGCATTGCGGGTGTGATCCAAAAAGCAAAAAAAAAAAAAAATTTAAAGATACTAAAGATTCCACAAATAGTGGAATCTTTATTAAAACTGAAGCTAAATTTTAATTGGAGAAAATAAAACTTAAATAGTATAGAAAAATTAATTTAATCTAAAATCTGAAATATATGCAATTCTTCTAAATGAAAACTGAAAATAATGGAAAATACTAAAAAAAGGTTCTTTTTTAACAAAGCGAAAGGTTAATTCTTTTTTTTCCCCCAAATTTTATTACACCACTTTTAGACATACAATTGCAAGATGCTCATGTAGAGTTTTGGTTCTACAGTGTTCCAACATCCATCCCTCCACCCGAACCCATCTCCCATCACCAATGTCCCCACCCTCCCTCCCCCTCCCACACCTCAACTACTTGGTGGGTTCTGTATTTCTTTTCTTTCCTCTCTATCTCTCCCTCCCGCCAAAGGGAAAGGTAAATTCTTTTCTATCACTATCACTATCTTCCCGTTCATCATCTATTTGCTAGAGCGGGCACCAGTAATATCTCCATATGTCCTGTCAAATGCTAGATGAACCCAAAGGCATCCGCTTGCTCCAGGAACATAAAGAGCCTCAAACCATTATTATTATAGGTCATGGGAATGACCTAATATAAATGTTACTAGTATTTGGCATATCAAATATGACACGAGCAGCTTGCCAGGCTTGCCGTGTGGGTGGCATACTCTTGTAGTCACCTCTAAATAAAGCATTTATTGATGATGCCGTGTGGGTGGCATACTCTTGTAGTCACCTCTAAATAAAGCGGGCTTTGATAGTCTGGTCTGCTGGGTGGAGTTATGATGAGAAGGAAGTCGGACGTGGAAAATGGCAGTCCCCATGGAGTAGGGGGTTGTCTGGCTTGTTGTGAGGCTCTGTTGGGGTGGCAGGCCAGAGCTAGAACCCGCCATGCCTCCCGGGCACCTCATGAGTGACTGGGCACAGGGAGAGCAAGTAGCATCTCTGCCCCATGTCTGAGTCTCTGGTTCAGCATACCTGGGCGGATTGAAAAATAAAACTGCTGCAGGGTGGGTGTCGATGATCCGGGCTGTGAGAGTCTGGTCTGCTGGGTGGAGTGTGGCGAGAGGGAAGTCCCGACAACGAGGGGGGAAGCCCGGACGTAATTCTTTTAAAAATCATTATTTAAAAAAAGTTTATTTATTTATTTTTTTGTCTTTCATCTGGTGCTGCTTTGCGCTTACTCCTGGTTCACACTCAGGGTTCACTCATGACAGGGCTCGGGACCATATGGGGTACCAGGAATCAAATTGGGCTCAGCCACATTCAAGGCAGGTGCCCTACTTTCTTTTGTTTTAAATTTTATTTATCTATCTATTTATATGTTATTCATTCATCCATCCATCCATTTATTTATTTATTTATTCATCTATCTATCTATCTATCTATCTATCTATCTATCTATCTATCTATCTATCTATCTATCTATCTATCTATCTATCTATCTATCTATCTGTCTATTATTATTATTATTTTTTATTTTTGGGTCACACCCGGCAATGCTCAGGGGTTACTCCTGGCTTTGCACTCAGGAATTACTCCTGGCGGTTCTTGGGGAACCATATGGGATGCCGGGGCTTGAACCCAAGTCAGCAGCGTGCAAGGCAAATGCCCTACCTGCTGTGCTATCGCTCTGGCCCCAAGGTGCCCTACTTTCTGTACTTTCCAAGGGGATTAATTCTAAAATATAAAGATTTTTATTTTTTATCTAATAAATATAATTTATATAGTAATATTAATTCTAAAATATAAAGATTTATAAATCATTGCTTTATAAAGAATTATATAGGTATGGATTTGGGAATTTTCAAGGAAGATGAATATGTCTGCAAAAGAGGAAGTAGCTTACAAACAAGTAGAGCTGAGAATGTGACTCAGCGGTTAAGCATGCACCTATCATGCGTGAGGCCTGGGTTTGCTCCCTGGAACTGCTGACATCACAACAAAGCAAAATAAAACAGAGGATGTGCAAACAAGGAAGTCGGATAGCTCCATTCTTCAGTACAGTTGCCATGATATAATAATGGGCTTTTTCCCTCCACAAACTTACTTTTGAAAAGTTACATATTTAATTTAGATGAAGTTTTATTGTGGTATAATTGATTATGGTTTCGGCAATGTAAACTAGTTCTGTTTTGGGTTGCATTTTATTAGTAATTGCTAAGATCTTAAATATTTAGGTCAAGAAGTTAATCTAATATCTGGCTATGTAACATAATGAAATAATTAAAAGTTAAAAACACTTGGGCCAGAGTGATAGCCCAGCGGGTAGGGCGTTTGCCTTGCACGCGGCCGGCCTGTGCCGGCCTGGGTTCAATCCCGGCATCCCATATGTTCTCCCGAGCACTGCCAGGAGTGATTCCTGAGTGCAGAGCCAGGAGTAACCCCCCTGAGCATCGCCGGGTGTGACCCAAAAAAGCAAAAAAAACAAAAAACAAAAAAAACTACGAAGACTCTGTTTATGTATATGCATATGTATATTTTATTTTATTTTATTTTTTATATGTATATTTTAATAGAAAAATTAGAAATATCCTAAATATTTACCAACAAAAGGTGAGAATAATTAAGGTATATACATATGTTTAGATATATAGTCATTTAAAATAATTGTTTGATAAGGTACTTATGACCTAATTATTTTCATCTAGAATTGGTGAAAAATAAGCAGTCAAAATGTTTATATTTTAGTACAAGTAGATAGTAAAAAGATAAATGGAATAGTGGTCTGATGGTTAGGATTGTATGCCCTCCCTTTATTTCAACTTTTGTAACATATGTCTTTATATTTGATAGCCTTTGACTTTTAAGTTATAAATTATCATATATAGATTGACAGTTCTTTTGTTTGAAATGATTTAACCTGAAAGGCTGGGTTTGGCTTTGGTTTTAGGTATTACCCAATGTGGATATTGACAGCGTTTCAAGTGGTAGTCCATTTCACTCTAGCTCCAAAGAGGCCTCTCCTTCTCCTCTGAGAAACTGGAAACAGGTATTACTTAGAATAACATCATGTAATTTTGAGTGCTGTCCGACAATGATCTGAACATTTCATGAAAAGCTTTCTGTTATCATCATAATCTGTTGTGATAATTTTAGCTATCAAAGTGAATCCAGAATTGTTTACAGACTTGAAAAGTAAAGTTTAAGTTCTTTACATTTGTAAACATTGAGAAAATGATAATTCGTTAGTGAAGGTTTTTGGTACTTTGTGAAACACTTAAATGAATGATTTCTCTTTGGAGAAGAATCTTGAGTTTTTTTCTTTTTCTTTCTGGTTTTTGTGTTACACCAGGTTGTGCTTAGAGCTTACTCCTGGCTTTGAGCACAGGGATCAGTCTTGGCAGGTTTTTTAAATTACACTTTTAAATTTTTTAAATTACACTTTCTATAAATTGGATTTTCATTTTATCCATTTTTCTTCTCTTTTTGGGTCACACCCAGCAATGCTCAGGGGTTACTCCTGGCTCTGCACTCAGGAATTACTCCTGGTGGTGCTTGGGCGATCATAAGGGATGTTGGGGATTGAACCCTGGTCAGCCACATGCAAGGCAAACACCCTATCCATTGTACTATTGCTCCAGCCCTATTTTATTCATTTTTTAAAATTTTATTGTTTTTTCTTTTAAAGGTAAATTTTATAATGGTTAGAGTTCATGTTCAGGAGATGTTACTTTGTCATATGAGATTAGCATTTCTAGTTTTGTTAAGTTATGATTTTGATGCATAATAAAATTATAAATTCCCCCTTATAATTTTGCTGCATAATAAAATTACTATAAAACTTCTCTCCATTTATCTATTATAAGTTAAGTGTGGTCATTGAGGTGCAGTTATCCCTGGCTCTCTGCTCAGGGATTTCTCCTGGTGGGACTCAGAGAACCATATGGGATGCTGGGGGTCAAACCCAGGTCAGCTGCCTGCAAGGCAAGTGCCTTAGCCTCTGTTTCATTGCTTCTACCCCTAAATTAGTATCTTTTACTAAGAATTTGTATGTGTGTATACTTCTGTAATGCACAGAATGATTGCTTTCATTTGTGGGATATAAAGAAAACTTGTAGGGGAATAACACGTGACCAAATACAAAAACTGAGATCTGGTCTTCGGTAGGGAAGCTTACCCCAGGCATGGGGTTGGGAGGGACACTGGACAGGTCGGCGTATGTATATATAATACAGCTTTTTATTTAACTCTGAGCATGAGAGGGCTTTTTGATTATACCAACTTGATCGATGGATTTAATTTGATTTGCTAACCATGTGTCTGCAGAAAATTACACCATTAGGGGGCGGAGCGATAGCCCAGCGGGAGGCGTTTGCCTTACGCGGGGCCGGCCCATGCCAGCCAGGGTTCGATTCCCGGCATCCCATATGGTCCTCTGAGCACTGCCAGGGAGTAATTCCTGAGTGCAGATCCAGGAGTAACCCCTGAGCATTGCCGGGTGTGACCCAAAAAAGCAGAAAAAAAAAATTGCACCATTAGTTTTTCATAGTTGTTGAAATAATGGCCTGGGGACTATCTTGGATTTGATTAACTGATTTTGTGCAGCAATGTGGATAAATCTGGGGAGTAGTGTGCTGAGTTAAGTTAGTAGGAGACATGCACAGAATGATTGCTTTCATTTGTGGGATATAAAGAAAACTTGTAGGGGAATAACACGTGACCAAAGACAACAAAAACTGAGATCTGGTCTTCGGTAGGAAGCTTACCCCAGGCATGGGGTCGGGAGGGACACTGGACAGTGGCGGAGGGAAGCCCACACTTGGGGGAAGCTGAGGAGCTGGAACAGGTCGCGTATGAAAGCCTGCCGCTAATAGTTTTGTTAAAACATAGTTCCCCAAATAACATTTAATAATAAATTTGAGCAAGTATTAAAAGAATAGGATCATGAAGAATAAGCTTATGCGAGAATAGAAAAAAGGATATGATAGAAATAGGCTATGTATAAATTAAAAAGAAATTAAGAGTAAGTAACTCTCTCTGAAAAATGCTTTTTAGACTCCAGAATTTATGGAAGTAGATGAAGAAGAGGTGAAGTTTCCAGGAACCAACTTTGATGAAATAATCGATGTTATACAGGTAATGAAGTTAAGCTGTGAGAAACATTTCTCTTTGTTTTCTCTCATGTGTTTGTGAGTGTGTGTGTGTGTATAATATATATATATATTTAAATATACATAACTATTTTTTTTCAGATGGGTTTTAGATTTATAAAAATTAAGAGGAAGTTAAAAAATGTTCCCATTTACTATATTTCACACATGCATAGCCCCCCCTTCATTTATTAATATTCTCCATGGTGGTGATATATTTGTTAAAATTGGCAAACCCACATTGACACATCATAACATGGCATATTTAGATTATTTTTAGTTCACACTTTTTTAATAAATATTTTATTATACCACCATGAGATATACACTTACAGAGTTGTTCATAAGATGTTCATATTCGGGTTTCGGTCATACAGTGTTCCAGCACCCATCCATCCACCAGTGCCCATTTCCCACCACCAATGTCCCCGATTCCCTCCCCTTCCCTAGCCTGCCTCCATGGCAGGTTCTTTATCTCTTCCTCTTTCTCTCTTTTTCTTTCTCTCTTCCTTCCCTTACACATTGTGGATTACAATACATAGAGTTCACACTTGATTTTGTACCTTCTATAGGTTTGAGAATGGATTTACTGAGAGTAACATACACAATATTTTTTTTTCTCATACCCTTCTGCCTACTCAGGCCAGTCCATGACAACCGTAGTGTTACCTTTTCCAGAATATTGTGGTTAGATTCACAGAGAATGTTGCCATGTCAGATTGGCTTCTTTCACTTATATTTGTGCACTTAAGGTTCTAATACGGCAGAGCCTGGAAGGTACCAGTGTTTTATTTATTTGTTATGCAAAAACTAGTAACAATTATGGACCTCAATTCCATGACCTGAAGAATGGTTTGAGGCTCTTCCTGTCCCTGGAGCAAGTAGATGCCCTTGGGTTATACTTGCTTGTGACAGGATTTATGGAGCTGTTACTGGTGCCCACTCAAGCAAATCGATGAACAATGGGAAAACAGTGATCAGTGATCAGGGTTCTAATATGTTTTTTTTTTGTCTTGATAACACATTCTGTTAGTACTGAATATTATTTTGTTCCTTAATTGTGCCAGTTTGCATATTCATTTATTTACCTCAGAACATGGGACTGAGGTGGTTGAGCCATACCTGTTAGTGTCCAGGGGTTATTCCTGGTAGTTCTCAGGAGTGACCCCTCACAATGCTTGGGGGAGCATATGTGCTGCGAAGGATCTGAATGAGGGTCTGGATGCCTGCAAGGCAGGTGTCATCCTTCTTATACTGCCCTTTCTGGTCATGAAGCAAATTTTGATTTAAATTTTGGCAATTATAAATAAAGCTAAACATACATATGTGACGCTGGACAAAAATCAAGAACAGCAATTATTGTACTGTATGGTTAAAATATGTTTAGATTTTTTGTTTGTTTGGTTGGTCCCATCTGGTGATGCTCAGGGGTTACTCTTGTCTCTGCACTCAGGAATCATTCCCTGGTCGTGCTTGGGAGATGATACGGGATGCCCGGGATCAAACTTGGGTAGGCTGCAAGGCAAACACCAGATCCACTGTTGTTCCAGCGAAAACTATGTTTAGATTTGTAGGTAACTCCTGTCTTCCAAGTGGCTGCACCGTTTACATTCCCCCAGCAGTGAATGGAATTCCCCCAGTTCCTTATAAGCATTTGGTATTGTCAGTGTCCTGGATTTTGGCTAATCTAATAGGCGTGTAGAGGTATTTCATTGTTGTTTCATTTTGTATTTCCTTCATGAGAGAAGATGTAGAACACCTTTTGGATAACTGATTTGTCATCTGTATATCTTCTTTTTGAGATGCCTTTGGAGAGGGGGTTTCCACTCAGCAATACTCAGGGGTTACTCCTGGCTCTTCACTCAGGAATTACTGGCTGTGCTCGGGTGACCATATGGGGTACCGGGGATAGAACCTGGGTTGTCCGCGAGCAAGACAAACGCCCTGCCGTTGGACTATCACTCCAGCCCCAAGATGTGTATTTTCTAAATTGAATTGTTAGAGTGAGTTTTTGTCTTTATTGAGTGATCGGGGTCCAGAGTTCTTAATGGTCACGACCACTCCTGACAGTGCTTGAAGGTCACTGGGACCAAAACTATTCCTGATTGTGTTATCTTGTTCATGATATAATAGTACAAATAATATGTAAGATGACCGGAGTGAATAGTTAAGTGAAAATTAAAGGTTCTACAAGAAAAATATTTGGAAATGCAGTTTATTATGATAATAACTTAGTAAATTTCTAGAGGAAAGTATCATTTTAGCAGGTATAAACTTTTATTTTGTTTTATGACTGCTTAAAATGAATATTAAAGCTAGAGCAATAAATAGTATAGCAGTCAGAACACTTGCCTTACATGCAGTCAACCTGGGTTGTATCCCTGGTACCTGATATGGTTCCCTAAGTACTGTCAGAATGATCCCTGATCACAGAGACAGGAATAAGTCCAGAGCACCACGAGGTATGGCCCCAAAACAAAGAAATGAATATTGAATTTAAAATATTTATTAATATTCATTAAAGCAGGTAAGGTGCTGCCTTGCATGCAACCAACCAGGGTTCAATCCCTTACAGACACTATATACAGTATCCCAAGCAAATTAAGATGTTATCCCTGAGTGGAGAGATCTAAGAGTAAGCAAAGACAAAATAATTATATAATTTCTTTTCACTATGAAATCACACTGAGATTTCACATATGACATATGTGTTTATAATACATAATTTATCACTGAATTAGAAATTCTGTTAATTAGATATATTGGCTATATTATCAACCTAAGTTTCCTGCCCATACTTCTCATTCAGTAAATTTTGAACCTGTACATAAATCTGTTTTAATTTTTGTTACCAGGAAGAGGAAGAAACGCGATGAAATTCCAGAATGCACCGAACCAATTCTGGAATTTAATACTAGTGTTAAAGTTGCTTCTACAAAATATAATGGTCCGCCATTTCCACCAGTTGCTTCTTCTCTTCAGCCCACTGCTGATAGTATGGAGAAAGTAATTCAGAGGAAAGAAACAGTGGAAAATAACTTAATTCAGTGGTGAGTTTACAGAAGCTGCTGATGTCAGTAGATTTGTAATAGCACTTCCAGTTGTGATTCCAATATAAATATACTGTTTTATATATGAAGCTTTACATGTATAATTCTAATATGAATTTTTTTTTTTTTTTTTTTTGCTTTTTGGGTCACACCCGGCAATGCTCAGGGGTTTGTCCTGGCTCTGCACTCAGGAATTACTCCTGATGGTGCTCGGGGACCATATGGGATGCCAGGGATCGAACCTGGGCGGCACAGGCTGGCCGCATGCAAGGCAAACGCCCTACCCACTGGGCTATCGCTCCGGCCCCTGAATGTATTAAGTTATATAAATATATTAAGTTTTAAGCTTTGGCTCAAAATCTTCCTTGTCTGCTTTTATTTATCAGAACTTTCCTTTACCATAGTCATTTGAAATTATTTGATTTGAGGCTTGGGGTCAACTAATTGTTAGACATATCATTTCTGTCCTTGAAATTTATATTTATTATGATAAAAGATTGTTGTTATTTACTGAAAACCTTAAGGATGTATGTTCTTTAACCCACTAAATCATTTCTAGAAATTCAACCTAAGAAGTAATTATGGTTCTGTGAGTAGGCCATAGAATACTTATCCCATACTGTGTTTACTTCAAACAAGGCACAGTGTTATTTTTTTCTTCCCTAAATAAACTCAATATTTTTGTACGTATTTTTTTGCTTTTGGGAGTTGTAAAATTTTTCCAAAAGGAAGTTATGCATATATAAATAAATGAATAATTTTGGGACTCCCCAGGCGGTGCTCAGAAGTACCAGGAGTGGGGCCAGAGCAATAGTCCAGCGGGTAGGGCATTTGCCTTGCACGGCGGCCCTATGGTAGCCGGGTTCGATCCCTGGCATCCCATATGATCCCTGAGCACTGCCGGGAGTAATTCCTGAGTGCAGAGCCAGGAGAAACCCCTGAGGATTGCCTGTTGTGACCCAAAAAAGTAAAAAAAAAAAAAAAAAAAAAAAAGAAGTACCGGAGTCCTACTGGCTGATCTCCGCCAACCAAGCCAACAGTTCAATGCAGTGGCTGGTGCCGTGCTGCTCGTGCTCGAGATGCCAGGGATTACCCAAGTGACCCCAGCGGTGGTTTTGAAAACCTCCAGGGCCACACCTGGTGCTGCTCAAGAGACCATCAGGGCTGTATACATCAATGCTTGGGTGACCGTGTGGTGCCAGGGGATTGAACCCTGGTCAGGCACATGTGAAGCATGCTTCCAAACTGCTATATTATCTTTGTCCTCTAATGAAAAAAAATTGGGGTCTTGGCCTCTATCCATTGGTGCTCTGGGTCTTCTCCTGACTCTGACCTTGTGGGTTACCCCCAGGAGTGCTTGGGGAGCCATGTATTACTCAGTGTGAACTGGGCTTAGGTGCATGCAAAGCCAGCACCATGCCATGGATTCTCTTCTGTACCCTAAAAACTTACTTTTGATTTGGTCTTGCTTGTTTGGGGCCGCAGCGAGTGGTGCTGGAGGGATGTTCCTCACTGTGTAAAACATATGCTTGCCTAGTTGAACTGTCTCGGTGTCTGTAAATTTATTTTTAAATTAGGACTTTGGTAAATTTTTTGGTTAAATTATTCTATAAGATTTCTTAAATTTTCACAAATTTCAGCCAGGCTCCATGATTCATAACGCTGTTAATAGCAGTTTTAGGTGTACAGTGTTCCAACACTGTAGGGAGATGTCCTAAGATCATCTCCAATTCCCCATCTCCCTACCCTGGCACTATTCAGTTCTGCAGGCCACTTCTTAGGGTCTGTTACTGTTGCTATTCCTTTACTATGCTGTAAGGGCTTTTGTTTGTGTGTTCCCTTCCCCCCCTCGCCACACCTGTTTAATACCAGCTCAGTACTCAGGGTTTGCTTGCATTGGTGCTTGGAGACTATGTGGTACCAGAGATCAAACCCAGGTCTCTTGCTTGCAAAGCATGCATTCCAGTCCTTTGAACTGTCTCCCGAACCAAGACTAATAAGATTTAATGGACTGTTTCCCAGACAGATCCATTTCTGTGATTAATTTTTTAGGCTAGATCTGTTTTATTCTTCTATTTTTATTTACTTTTTTGGGTTAGATCTGTTTTATTCAACTTTCAGAATGAATGCTTTCACATGTAAACATTTGTGCATGATTTTCTTTTTTGTGCTTTTGAGTCACATCCAGCGATGCTCAGGGATTACTTCTGGCTCTGCACTCAGGAATTGCTCTTAGTGGTGCTTGGGGACCATATGGGATACTGGGGATTGAAACTATATTGGCCACATGCAAGGCAAATACTCTTATCTGCGGCACTATTGCTCCGGCCCCTGTATAGTTATTTTTTAGGATGATATTCTGTACTTTGCATCCAGATTTAGGAAATTTTAACTTTGATTTCCTAGGGTAGAACAAGAAATAATGTCAAGAATTATCTCTGGGCACTTTCCACTCCAACAACAGGCTGTAGCTAATGTCAGTGTTTCAGTTAGTGAGACAAGTGAACCATTGAATTCTGACATTGGTAAGTAAATTAGAATGGTCTTAAAAAAATTATCTTCTCATTACCCCTTACAGAAGCACTGTGGTTTACAGAGTTGTTCGTGATGATTTGTTATAGGCATTCAATATACCAACACCAATTCCACCACCATTATACCTGCCTCTCGCCATTATCTCCTATTTTTCCAACTGCCACTTAATCCTATCCCCATGGCAAGCCCTCATTTATTTTATATTGCTGGTTATAATTTGCTAAAAGAATGATTAAAAATGTTAATAATAATAATAATCTTCTGTTCCTTCTTAGACTATATTCTAATTTTCTAAATTCAGACATCTGAGTTCATATTTTCTGCTTTTACTTTTGTTCTTGTTTTTTGTTTTGTTTTCGGCCACACTTGGTGGTGCTCAGGGCTTACTCCTGGCTCTGTGCTCAAGGGTCAGCTGGCAGTGCTTAGGGGACCATATGTGGTACGAAGGACAGAGCTGGGTCAGCACTGTTCAAGGCAAGCACCTCACCTGCTCTGCTGTCACTCTCGCCCCATGTGGCAAGTCTTTTTATCACTCAATTCTACCGTGATAGGAAGAGGCCACAGAAGTCAATTTTTTATTTTTATTTTATTTATTTATTTATTTTGCTTTTTTGAGCCACACTTTGGCAATGCTCAGGGAGTTACTCTTGGCTCTGCACTCAGGAATTACTCCTGGCGGTGCTCAGGGGACCATATGGGGATGCCGGGATCGAACCCGGGCCAGCATGAGCTAGCCACGTGCAAGGCAAAGCGCCCTACCCGCTGGACTATCACTCCGGCCCCAACATAAGTGATTTTTTTTTTTTTTTTGGGTCACACCCGGCAATGCTCAGGGGTTACTCCTGGCTCTGCACTCAGGAATCACTCCTAGCGGTGCTTGGGGGACCATATGGGACTCTGGGGATCGAACCTGGGCTGGCACAGGCCGGCCGCATGCAAGACAAACGCCCTACCCGCTGGGCTATCGCTCCGGCCCCATAAGTGAATTTTTATTTGGATGTTTGCCTCCCTTTCTGGTTTAGAGAGGTTATTTGTTATATACGTTATCGTCTTACTATTTTTTATAAATAGTATGTTAGTATTTTCACTGTTAGTCTTTTTCACTATTAATTTTCTACTTCTTTATACGTGTAGGCCTATATGTCTTTGAAATTTTCAGCATTAAGATGTAGATTGCAAGCATGTTTCTTGAACAATTATTCTGATTTTGTCTTTTAAAGTAGAGGGAACAAGTGGTGGTGTCCTCCAGCTCTTTGTTGATGCAGGGGTTCCTGTGAACTCCGACATGATTAGCCACTTTGTGAATGAAGCTCTTTCTGAGACCATCGCCGTCATGCTGGGGGACAGAGAGGCCAAGAAACAGGATCCTGGTGCTGCAGACGGGCCTGGGGATCTTTCTGCAAGCCAGGCGTGCTTTCCGGTAGGCATGTTTGTCCTTCCATCACTTGGCATTTGGGGATTTCTGATATGTTTGGTAAAATAAATACATTTAAGTTGACTAGCATAAGATAGTAGTTTATAGTAGAGTATGAATCTTTGTTTTTTTTTTGGGGGTCACACCTGGCATCGCTCAGGGGCTACTCTTGGCTCTGCACTCAGGAATTACTCCTGGCAGTGCTCGAGGGACCATATGGGATGCGGGGATTGAACCTGGGTCCAGCCGCATGCAAGGCAAATGCCCTACCCGCTAGACTGTTGCTCCGGCCCCTGTTCTTAATCATTTTATTTAAAACCTTTTATATCTATAGAAAAGTTGAAAGTTTGATACAATGAATGTATTCATATCTGTATTAACTAATACCATTTTGACACATTTTCTTTATATGTTGTATATTTAAAAATCATTTGAAAGATCATGCTGCTTTACCATGAAAAAGCATACGCCTTCTAAGAGCAAGAGAATTTGTTACATTATCAAGATATTATTATAACCCAAAGCTAAGTCTGCTATCACTATGTTAATATATATATATATATATATATATATATATATATATAATACAGAGTTCACATTAAAATTTCTTGAGTTTTTAAAAAATAACCTTTCGTTTTTAATTTAATTCTTTTGTTCCTTTTGGGAACACATCCAGTGGTGCTAGTAATGGAACCTGGGGTTCCCACGTAGATCAGAGCATGTGCTCTCATCCTTTGCGCCTCTCACGATGAGGAGTCTGTGGCGGTTTTTGTGGAAACTGCTCTTTTTCTGTCAGCTACATTTCTAGAGAGAAATGTTTGGTGTACGTCTCTCAACAATCCAGGCTATGGGGCGAGAGGGAGCATAATGGTCTGGGCATGTCCCGCTGTACCCACTGTACCCGCTGAGCTTAGATTGGCTGTGAAATTCCACTTTAATGATCTCAGATCATGCAGCTTGATAAAGTTCTCGTTGGCAAATCTTGGGAAATCAGGATAGTTTGGGTGGTAGTGTAAAATGATGCAACATTGGGGGAGGAAATTTGACCACACGTTCAAAGAAAACAAATGCAGTGAATGGAACTGGGCACTTAGCTCAAAGGGCTGGAGCGTGTGCTTGCACAGGCGAGGCCCTGAGTTCATTTGCCCTTCTTTGTGGGGGTGGCGGGTTAGACCCCCAACCAGCAGTGCTCAGGGAACCATAGGTGACTGCTCAGGGTGCTTAGGAGCTGAGCAGTCGGGCTATGAGGAATTTATTCCATGGGTGATAATATGTATATGAAGTCACTAAATCAGATTATATTTGATAAAGAAAACTTGGTAGACCGGATAGGGAAAAAAAGCTACATTTCACTACTATCCTTCCATGCATTTTGAGTTTTGAATGATTTGAACTTAAAGTGTTTACATCTTTCTTCTCCACTGTCTCATATCTCCATAGTATCTCACTCTTCCCTGCTTTGCTCTTTTTCTTAAACTTCCATACCTTTTACAAGCTCTTAGCTGGTTTTCGATATCATGCCAACCAAGTGAACATGGTGCTTTTCCTGTTACCTGGCCTGCTCACCTGCCTCGCATTTGGTTTGCTTTCACCTGTGTCTGTTTCTCTCCTCTAGGAGACAGTTTAGGGTTCTTGGGATCCGCTTCATGGCAATGCTGGGGCTGCCCCGCCTGCTAGACTTGGAACTGAGAGCTGGCATTCGAGGGCCAGGGGTTAGGAGCTCTCTCTGTTCTCCTCTATTAAATTCTACATACTTTCCGCGTGAGCTTCTTTTTCGTATTTAGAGTCACCTCTTTTGGTGATTATAAGCAGCATTTCATTTCTTTTTCTTGTTTTAGGAAAGAGTGTGTACCCCAGTGGCTACCCCACAGCCAACCCCTCCTTGCTCACCTTCGTCATTGTCTAAAGAGCGCGTGTTGATAAAAACTCCATATTCTTCTCCTGGTGACTCAGATAATGAAGTAATTCTTCCCGTGAAAGAAATACTTGCTGATAAAGGTAGAAAACCCTTTTGTTTTTTGGCATTTAGGCCTTATGTAGTGGGGCTCAGGGCTTATTCCCGGTTCTGTGTTCAGGGATCACTCTTGGTAGAGGTTAAGGGACTAAATCCCGGGTCACGTGCCTCCTGTTCTTTTGCCCCAGCCCCTAGAACAGTTACCTAAAACTCAGTTTTTACCTTTAGCAACTGTTGAACAAGATTCTCTTCATTACAGATTAATATGCACTTCTCTGTTGCTAACTGTAAGGTTCAGTCAAGTTATGTGACTTAGTCTATTCAGGTGTATGGTAGTATTAAAACTGGTAGAGTCTTTTTCAAGTTGTTTCTTTCACTTTACTATATTAATATAGGCATTTTCCCGTTAATGGTGATCACAGATGGTGACCACAGCATTATTATCTTTATGATAAATATTAAGAGGTCATTAAAATGGGTTCTTTTATAAGCTCTTTTACATGCCAAGACTGATATTTTTTTGTTTGCTTTTTTCCCTTTATCTGAAAAAAATAATCTTTAGGAAGCGATGTTGCCTGAGGTCCCCCTTTTTCATACTCCAGCAGTTACCCCTACTGCTACACACCCCCTGCAGCGGCTCTTACGCCGACTTTGTCAGAGATTTCTGTTGACAAGCTGAAGAGATCAAGCCCAGAGCTTCCCGGCCATGGAGTGATGGCGACCTGCCGCTGGAGGAGGGAGAACCCTAACTCTCTCCAGGAAGAACTGCCCCCGAGAGCTATGTAAGCGGTAACACGCGTTATCCTTAGGGTCTGCAAATCTCATTTCAAGTTCACTTCTCTGCCCCATTGAAAGCACCTAAAATGTCAAATGAAATTCTTAAATCACAAGCAAATTTCTTTTTTTTTTAGTAAAGCTTCAACATATTAATCAAATTAATTTGTACTTTTTAGTTCTTTTCTACTTATTAACATTTTTTATTGTGCTGGAGTGATAGTATAGTGGGTAGGGTGTTTGCCATTGATGCGGCTGACCTGGATTCGATCCTAGCATCTGATATGGTCCCCCTGCCCTAAGCAAAAGCCAGGAGTAATCCCTGAGCATCGAGGGGTGTGACCCCCAGAAAAACCCAAATTATTTATAATTCTTTAATTTTTGATCTGTATCCACCTGTGCTCAGGACGTAGTCCTGGCTCTGCACTCAGGAGTGCTTCTGGTGGGGACCTTAGGACGAGCCATATGTGATACCGGGGACATGAGACAGGGTCGGCCTCATACAGGGCAAGTACCTTGTCTGTAGTACTCTCTCCGGATCCTCATTATTTTTTCCTGAAAAAAGAAAACATCTCTCATTTTCTTGTGGGGCACACTCAGTGGTGCTTGGGGCACATTCATTGTTGGGGGTTGAGCCCAGAGCCTTTTGCGCTATCTCCCTGTCCCGATCATATTCGTAGTAAAATGAAAAGTAGTTTTCCTGCAGCATGAATCTTAGTTTACTACTGTACATTCTCCCTCATATTGCCATATATAGATTTAATTTTGTGGGTGATAGAAACTTCACGGTGGTCTTGGATTAAAG
>JAJIBD010018619.1:0-14748 GCA_021461705.1 Cryptotis parvus | reverse complement strand
ATATATTGTTGGATGACAGGCTTAAGCTATCTTGGGAGCTTTGCTGTTTTATCCACTCACAGCTTAATCTATTTACATGTTCTTAAGCCAAGTTCACACATACTAATGAGATCTCTCTCCTATATAAACACTGATGGAGGGTGTGGCTGTTACAGAAGTCACCTTGAGTTAATGAGTATCTTTTATTATTATTATTATTATACATCTACTAAGACGTCTGTGTTATCTAGATTGGGCTGGCTCCTCTTTGTACCCACTTCACCCAGCGTGGGACAGTTAGAAATTACCAGGAGATTGCAACCCTGGTAAGTTGAGACTATTGTTTAAATTTATAGGAAGGAGCATGCTAGTTTGTCCTCTAGCGCAGGCAAGCGTGACCCTTGCGGTATACAGAGATCAAGATACTCAGAATCTCCTGGTGCAGATAATAAATAAGAAGGGTCTTGTGGGTACCATCAAGATTACATGAAGCCCATAAAATTAAGATGTATTACTTTTATACCAGCTCCCCACCCCCATCCTCTCTCTCTCTCTCTCTCTCTCTTTCTAGTCAGTGTTTTACATAAGAGATAAATTGGAAGAAGGGATTAGTCCTTTGCATAATCCTTTGTTTATACCTGTAATAGGGTGTGACACCACTCTTCTACACTCTGTTTAGGGTCTTTGTTGACAAGGACCCTCCCTGTTAACAGTTAGGATTACTTTGGTGTATATAAGGACTGGCTGAGGCACTCACCCCTCTTTCAGGTAGGTCTCCCTCTTTGGTAGGGCTGTCTCTTGGGCAAGATCCTCTCTCTTTGGTGGGACTTCTCTCTGGTGCAATCCTCTTTGGTGGGAGACTTGGGCTCTGGTGTATGGAGCTAGAGCTAGAGCAGAGCTAGAGTTCTCTCATTGTATTGATTGCGGTGCTAGAGCTCTTGTACTATTAGAAGCCTTTTTTGGAACTACGCTGGACACATGAGCTTTCATCTGTTTCCCCGGCGGCCTCAGAGGTAGAAGAGAACTTCTGTCATGGTACTGTTGGGAATCCCAGTGGCTCCCCAACAGTATATAACCTGGGATAGTTGTGAAGTGGAGATAAATTGTAGATGAGGGTTTTTTTTTGCACATGTGTGCTTTTATGTGGTGTGTGTGTGTGTGTGTGTGTGTGTGTAAAACCATGCCAGGTGTCTGGGAGCTGCTGGGGTCCCCAACAGTATCAGGACAGAAGTTCTCTTCTACCTCCAAGACCGCTGGGGAAAGGGTGAAAACTCATGAGTCGGCGCAGTTCCAAAAAAAGGCTTTTAATAGTACAAGAGCTCTACCACCACAATCCAATATAATGAAAGAACTCTAGCTCTGATCAGAACTTGGACCATACAAGAAAGCCCAAGTTTCCCACCAAAGAGAGGAAGATCTCACCCTAGAGGAATCCTACCCAAACGAAGGGGGCAAGTGTCTCAAGTCCGTTCCCTTATATACACCAAAGTAATCCTGACTGTTCACAGGGAGGGTTCTGGCAGCAAAGAACCCTAAACAGCTTCTAGGTAGTAGAAGGGTGTAGAAGGGTGGTGCCACACCCTATTACAGGTATAAACAAAGGATTATGCCAAGGACTAATCTCTTCTTCAGAGATTATCTCTTATGTAAAACACTGGAGGGAGGGAGACAGAGAGGACAGAGAGACAGAGCTGGTATAAAAATACATCCTAATGTCATCACTTGATCAGTTGATCACTTGACTTCCCATTGATCATCCATTTGCTCCAGCGCGGACCAATAACATCTTAATACCTCCTGTCACATGCTAGATAGCTCAAGAGCATCTGCCCGCTCCAGGAACATAAGGAGCCTCAAAACCATTCATTCAGCATGGAAATGATGTCTATAATTGTTACTGGTATTTGGCATATCAAATACGACACGGGTAACTTGCCAGGCTCTGCCATCCAGGTGGGATACTCTGGTAGTCAACTCAAGTTTTGAGCATTTATTGCGGCCCCCAGAGCAGTGCTGTGACCAGCTCTTCTGCTGGGGGTGGAGCTCTGACGAGAGGGAAGTCCAGATGTGGAAAATGGTGACCCTCATGATGTTGGGATTCCTCTGGCTTCTTGTGAGGCACTGCTGGGGTGGTGGGCCAGGGCTAGAACCCACCATCCCTCCTGGGCACCTCGTGATTGGCTGGGCACAGGGAGAGCAGGCAACAGCTCTGCCCGTGTGTGTGAGTCTTTGGATTGGCATACCTGGGCTGGGTTTGAAAAGACTGTGGCAGGGTGGGTCACTGAGGAGCCTGGCTGTGATCAGCTCTTCTGCTGGGTGGAGCTCTTAAAAGAGGAGTCTGGATGTGGAAAATGGCGGCCCTCATGATGTGGGGGTTTCTCTGGCTTCTTGCGAGGCTCTGCTGGAGTGGTGGGCCAGGGCTAGAACCCGCCATTCCTCCCGGGCACCTTGTGATCATTTGGGCACAGGGAGAGCAGGCAGCAGCTCAGACCCGTGTATGTGAGTCTTTGGATACCAGCCCAGATATGCCAATCAGAGACTCACTTAATTTCATGGGCTTCATGTAATCTAGATGGTGCCCACAAGTTCCTTCTTATTTATTATCTGCACCAGGTTGATTCTGAGTATCTTGTTCTCCTTATTCTGAAATGACTATGCTCACCTCCTTGAGGGCAAACTAGTATGATCCTTCCTGTAATCTTAAACGATAGTCTCAACGTAGCCAGGGTTGCAGTCTCCTGGTAAATTCTAACTGTCCCATGCTGGGTGCAATGGGTATAAGAGGAGCTTTACCCAATATAGATAACATAGAAATCTTAGTAGATGTATAATAAGTCAGAAGTTATTTAAAGTCAAGGTGACTTCTATAACTGCCACACACTCTATCAGTGTTTACATAGAAGAGAGATCTCATTAGAATGAACTTGGCTTAAGACATGTAAATAGATTAAGCTGTGAGCCAAGCTCCCAAGCTAGCAAAGCCTGTCATCCAACACCAGGTCTACACATAAGGCTGGTGTACTACAGAGCAACATCTCATCTCAAACCTGACAGAATACATTTTATATCAGGCAAAATGCTTATTTTATCTGTAGTTAATAAAGATAATGTACATTGTGGTAAATAGTTCTATCACTGTATCATTGTATTCCAGTATATCATCGATTTGCTCGAGCAGGCACCAGTAACATCTCAATACGTTCTGTCACATGCGAGATAAGCGCAAGGGGCATCATCCTGCTCAAGGAACATAAAGAGCCTCAAACCATTCCATCAGGTCATGGGAATGAGGTCTATAATTGCACTGGTATTTGGCATGTCAAATATGACACGGGTATTTGCCAGGCTCTGCCATGTGGGTGGGATACTCTAGTAGTCACCTCAAAACTCAAGCAATTATTGATGAACCACGTGGCCGAAAAGCAGCCACGCGAGCTGGGCTGTGATCAGCTCTTCTGCTGGGTGGAGTTCTGAGGAGGAGGTGAGTCTGGATGTGGGAAAATGGTGGCCCTCATGGTTTGGGGGTTCCTCCGGCTTCTTGCGAGGCTTTTGCTGGGGGCGGGCCAGGGCCAGAACCCGCCATCTTATAGAAATAGTTCTATAAGATATCTAAATAAGTAAAAATGTCTATGACTACAAAAAAAATTAGTCTTGAAACACGACGCCTTAAATTGAATTCACTTGGGACTATGCTTTAATGATTTAGCAGCTTGAACTCAAGCATTATTTACAACATAGAAATGCTTCAAAAGTATTTCTGGTCCAGAGCGATAGCCCAGCATGTAGGGCGTTTGCCTTGCATGCGGCCCGCCCATTCTGGCCTGGGTTAGATCCCTGGCATCCCATATGGTCCCCGAGCACCGCCAGGAGTAATTCCTGAGTGTAGAGCCAGGAGAAACTCCTGAGCATCGCCGGGTGTGACCAAAGAAGAAAATAAAATATATCTGTCCAGTATCTAGATAAATTAGAGCCATGTAAAATTTCTTTTAGCAGTATCAGAGAGCAGTGTGAGTACTGGAAAGAAACTATGGTTCTATAACAAATGAAAATTGTAAAAAAAATGCTTTATTAGCCTCAATTTTGCGTTTTAAGAATAAGCCGTTCCATGTCCATCCATTTGTAGGCAAATTTTATGACTTCATTTTCCCTAACAGCTGCATAGTATTCCATTGTGTAGATGTACCAAAGCTTTTTTATCCAGTCATTGATTTTCGGGCACTCTGGTTGCTTCCCAGATTCTGACTATTGTGAATAATGCTGCTATGAACATAAAAGTAGGGATGGTGTTTCCGCTGCGTATTTTTGGCTTCCCAGAGTAGATTCCCAGGAGTGGTATCGCTGGGTCAAATGGGGAGAAGATTATGTTGGAGCGAAATTAGCCAGAAGGAGAGAGACAGATACAGAATGACTGCATTTATCTGCATAACATAAATATATAGGTACATATTATGATACCAATATCCAAGGTCAAGTGAAACATATATCAGGAGGTCCTGTCAAAGGTGGAAATTATCACAAACGTGTGGGATTCAGAGGCTAGGTAAGACAGAAAATGGAACAGTGTGCTAACAATTGTTGAGGGGTACTAATGCCAACCTAGAACTGAGCATTAAATAGAGGCAAAAAAGATACACATGACAACCCTTTAATGTATGTTCTGTAATCCATAGTCTGGAGGGGAAGGAAAAGAGAAAGAGAGAGAAATGGAAAGAAATAAAGAACCTGCCATGGAGCAGGGGCTGGGGAGGGGGAGGGAACCGGGGACGTTGGTGGTGGGAGATGGGCACTGGTGGCGGGATGGGTGCTGCAACACTGTTTGACCAAAAACCCAAATATGAACTTTTTAATTGTATATCTTTGTAATTTTAAAAATAAAAAAAATAAAAAAAAAAGAATAAGCCGTTAAGGAAAATTTACTTAGACTGTATATTATTTTATCTAGATTATTTAAAAAATGTTCTTTTGGATGTCATATGTTAGTTTAGATACTGTAAGCAAACGTAATGCTGATATGTGAAAAATCTTCAGGAAAAATGTAATATGAGAAATCCTTTCACTAACCTGTGTAAAATTAATCCTCTGCTGTGTTTATGTTGTCTTGGACTTCAACTTTGCAATGCAGCTGCTGAACTGGAAATTTTAAATGGCTTAAATTTTACATAGATTTCAAAGAAAATCTTTTTTACATTTTTATTCTAGCTTTATATAAAAATGAAAGACTGGGAACCAGAGAGATAGATAAAACAGTGGATTGGGCAGTTGCCTGGCATGTGCCAGACTTTAGTTCAATCCCTAGACTACCATATGATTAACTGTGCACTACCAGGGGTGATACCTGCAAGCAGGACCAGGAGTATGCTCTGTGGTCCAAAATACAAAAAATAAAGATCAAAAGGCTGATAGAATTAATTTTAATTATATAAAAAGGTAATGTTTGATATGAAAGTCCTACAATATTAGGTCTCATATGGATTGAAAATTAGTTGTGTTCAGGGGCCGGAGCGATAGCCCAGTGGGTAGGGCGTTTGCCTTGCACGCAGCTGGCCTCTGCTGGCCTGGGTTCGATCCCGGCATCCCATATGGTCCCCAGCGCACCGCCAGGAGTAATTCCTGAGTGCAGAGCCAGGAGTAGCCCCTGAGCATTGCCGGGTGTGACCCAAAAAGACAATAAATAAATAAATAAATACATAAATATAAAAAGGCTTTACTTTAAAAAAGAAAGAAAATTAGTTGTGTTCAGAGTAATATGGCATGAATAAAAGTAAATACAATCTTATTCTTGTAAGGCTATATATAATACTGTGTCAGAATTAATTGGGACTCATTGGAGACATCCCCTCATACAAAGTGTGTGGATTTAATACTATAGGGTAATGGAGATTATTCCTCAGTGTTTTGATGTAATCACTGTTATTAAAGAATAATCAGCCGCTCATGAGGTGCCAGGGGAGGGATGGCGGGTTCTTGCCCTGGCCCGCCACCCTAGCAGAGCCTCGCAACAAACCAGGCGACCCACCCAACTCCATGAGGGGCCACTATTTTCCACATCCGGACTTCCCTCTCATCAGAACTCCACCCAGCAGATGAGCCTATTACAGCCCGGCTCAAACCATTTCTTCAGGTCATGGGAATGAAGTCTATAATTGTTACTGGTTTTTGGCATATCAAATACAATATGGGTAGCTTGCCAGGCTCTGCTGTGTGGGTGGTACACTGTCAGTAGCAGACACTCATTTCGTGCATTTACTGTTGAACCACAATGGGGAGAGATTGGTTTTTCTCTTGTGTGGAGCTCTGAGGCACTGTGGAGTCCAGATACAGGAGTATCACCTGAACTTCTCAAAATCTGATCAAGAAAGATGCAGGCACAACAAAGGCCAAGAAAAATGAGATCTCATAGAAAATGGGAACATGGTACTGTCTCTGTGTTCTCAGTCATTTTTTCTAATTAAGGCGAAGCTCAAGTTAGCCAAAATCATTATAGTCTTTATATATAGATGGTTGGAGATTACCACGTACATTCTTTATTTTTTCCCCCTCTATTGGAAGAAGGTGAGAATACTTGACCCATTTAAAGCATGATGAATTTAGACCTCTTAAGAGTTTACCAGTACAAGTACTAATATGTTAGTAGTCAGTGATGATAGCAAGATCAAAGTTTATGCCTTTTTCATAATGACAGTGGAATATTATTTGGCATTAAATAGAACATTTTGTTTTTAGATCATGAAATGACTTGGAGGAACCTTTTGTGTGATTACCAGGTGAAACCAATTTCAAAAAGCTATTTTAGGATTCACTCTTTGTGACACCCTGGAAAAGACAATAGAGAAGTCTTCCTTCTGTCAATATAAGATGAATGGTTTCCTGGTATTAGGAAACAAGGGAGATGCATAGGTGGAGCATGAGAATATATGGGGACTGAAATTATTCTATATGACTACATTGGTGACACACATGTCACTGTAAACTGTTAAAATCTTGATATTCATTTTAGACTATCATTGGTAATGCTTGTTCAGTATAGGTTCATTGTCGTAATAAATGCCCCACTATAGTGGATGCAAATAGCGGTAAAATTTTGTATGTGTAGGAACAGGGAGAATATGGGAAATGTTATGGTCATTTTTTGCTATAAGCGTTGCTTCTATGAAATTTATTTATTTATTTATTTTGCTTTATTTGCCTCACATTCAGCAATGCTCACGGGTTATTCCCTGGCTCTGTGCTCAGGAATTACTCCTGGTGGTGCTTGGGAGACCATCTGAGATGCCAGGAATTGAATGCAGGTTGGCCGTGTGCAAGGCAAATGCCCTCCCTGCTGTACTATTGCCCCGGCCCCTCATGAAGTTTATTAATTAAAGTATTTTCTCTACTAATTTAAACAGAAATTCTGTGATGAGATAAAGAATGTATTCACTATCAGAAATTACTCATTTTTCTAGGTACTGATAGGGCAGCAAACTGTCCTTATCTTATGGAATTTACACAATTCTGTTGTCAGATTTAATTCAAGCCCAGTCCTATTAACCTGATACTCTAGCTTTTGTTCAGAGGTTCAGTATATACAGCAGAATACAAAGGATATGAGAAAAGATTAGAATTAAGTGGTTAAAGAGCATAGAAAAAAGGATATCAAGGAATAAAAATTTATATCTAAATAAGTAGGAATTACTGTAAATGTGTATCTATCTCCCTCAAGTAATTTCTTCACCTAGGAAATATTAAGAAATAGGATAGTGTGCTTTAGGATGTGATGGTGCATCAGAAACAATCTGTGGATGGATTGCTTTTACAGCTACAAAAACAGAGATGTCTGATGTATTTCTAGTATTTCCTTGGTAGATTTACCCAAGATGTGGCCATTTATAGCTTGGCTGTACAATAGATCTTTTTTGCTTTTCAAAGAAAATATGTCTTTTTTAATAGACTGTCTGGAAGAAGTTTAAAGAGAATGTGTTGATACTTAACTCTTATAACAAACATTAGATGTGTTTAAAGTTCTTTTGTCAGATTCATTCTACATTTCAGTAAGATTATTTTTGAGTACAGAAATTTATTTCATTGACATCATTTCTTTATCATTGGAATATGCCTCTACTTTGACTAAATTAAATATTTTTCAGAACCAAAGTTTAATTATTTTTGAATCATTCATTCAAAAACTCCACTTTAAAAATTGGAATTAAGTCCAGAACAATTATAATAAAATGGAGTGTTGGCATTTCTCTAGGTTTCCACCCTAGGGTTTTCCAGTTTTATCATGTTGTAAAATAAATTAAATTTCTGTGCTTATGATTAAGTAACATGTCTTCTAATGTTAGGTGGTAGAAAAAGCTTGGACTTAGGAGTCAGAACTATATCATTTTGAAGCATGATTCCACAGTGCCTTTAGCAAATTGCTTAGTTTTTCTGTAAATCTAACATTTTTTTCTCCTACAGCTTTAGATTATTAACAACCACTATCTCAGGGTTAGCAACAAAATCTATCGCGGAAGTCCCCTTCCATAGAAGAAAGCACTTATCAGATGTCATGTAGCTTAACCATGTAAAACCGAGAATAGAGTTATTATCATTTTGGTTCCTTAAAATATAGAGATGGTTTTGATCCAAGAACATTTTCATTTAGCATTTTGATCACTTGATCACTTGACATCCTGTTATGCGTCAATTTGCTTGAGTAACATTTCCAGTTTTCCCTGTCATGTGCCAGTGTAGCCCAATGGCATCTGCTTGTTCCAGGAATACGAAGAGCCTCAAACCATTTGTTCAAGGTATTGGACGAAGAAGTCTGACCATCTTGTAGGTGGGCATCCACGTGACCTTTTGACGTCCCATGGGATACAGTCTGTAACAGCTCTAGTCCAGCGGTCATCTCCAAGTTGCATTACATGTCCAGCCCATCCGATTTTCAATGTCTTGGCAAACGAGACAACATCCCTGACTCTTGATCATCGACAGAGGTCAGTACTCTGGATTCCTTCTCTCACTTGAGTGAGGTGTAATGTTCCAAGCATAGCTCTTTGATTGCTCTTTGGGAGACCTGAATAGCGTTCTCATCCTGCTTTCATAGGGCCCAGGTCTCTGAGGTGTATGTTAAGCAGGGAGAATAGTGGAGTCGAAGAGATGTGCCCGGAGCCAGAGGTTCTTTGTCCTTTTAGCTATTTATTCGACACCTTCTATTGAAGGTGCTCCATGCTGCTCTCTTCCTCCTGTGCAGCTCAGGTGTTAGCTCATTCATCATGTTGAGTTCTCGACCTAGATACAGATAGCTGCTACATTCAGAGATGTTTGTTCTCTTGAGAGTAAATGGGGCCTCTGGAATTAGATTTTTTATGAACATTGTTTTGTTGAGATTCAGCTGTAGACCTACCTTTCCATGAAGTCATCCAGCATTTGTGCTGCTTGGCTAATGCTTGATGTTATTAGAACGATGTCATCAGTGAAGTGGAGGTGGTGTAGTTGCCGACTGTCTAACTTTACTCCCATTCCTTCCCATTCTAATTGTCAAATGATGTTCTTGAGGGGGCAGTGAAGAGGTTTTGGTGAACTAGTTATCACCCTGCTGAACCCCTCTTTTGACATCAATGATCACTTCCTTGTAGAATGGTGAGATCCTGGTGGCGAATCTGTAATACAGCTCATGAAGGATCTTGATGTATTGAGTTTGGATGCCCTGTTTGGCTAGGGTTTCGATGACCGCTTCAGTCTCAACAGGATCAAAGGCTTTCTTTAAATCAATGAATGTGAGACAGAGTGGCATCCTGAACTTCCTACACACCTCAATGAGCTTGGTTCCTGTGTGGTTATGGTCAATTGTGCTGAATCCTTTTTGGAAGCCAGCTTCCTCGCATGGTTGTCCTTCATCTAATGTTTTGCCAATACTGTTCAAGATGACTCGAGTGAACAGCTTGTAGATAATGGACAACAGGCAGATGGGGCGATAGTTGCCAATGTTGTGGATGTCTCCCTTCTTGAACAGTAGAACTGTCCTGCTGGTTTTGCACTGGGAGGGGCACCTTGCATTCAGACAGGTAGTGTGTGAAGAGCCAAGCCAGTGTATTGATGAGTATCACTGTATCACTGTCTTCCCGTTCATCATCAATTTGCTTGAGCGGCCACCAGTAACATCTTCATATGACCTGTCTCATGCAAGTAGAGCCCAAGGGCACCTGCTTGCTCCAGGGAACATAAAGAGCCTCAAACCATTCCATCAGGTCATGGGAATGAGGTCTTTAATTGTTACTGGTATTTGGCATATCAAATACGACACGGGTAACTTGCCAGGCTCAGCCGTGCGGGTGGCATGCTCTTGTAGTCACCTCTAAATCCAGTAAGTATTGATGAACCGTGCAGCTGCAAGCAGCCACACGAGCTGGGCTGTGATAGGCTGGTCTGCTGGGTGGAGTTCTGATGAGAGGGAAGTCTGGATGTGGAAAATGGGAGGCCGTCATGGAGTGAGGGGTTGTCTGGCTTGTTGTGAGGCTCTGCTGGGGTGGTGGGCCAGGGCTAGAACCCGCCATCCCTCCCAGGGCGCTTCATGAGCAGCTGGGCACAGGGAGAGCCAGTAGCAGCTCTGCCCATGTCTGTGAGTCTTGATCAGTATTGATGAGTACTGATGGTAGACTATTCAGGTGTTTGGGTCTCACTTTGTCTGGGCCAGGTGCTGTTCCCTTCTTTACTGTGAAATGGCATGTCAGATTTCAGAAGGGGAGAACATTGGGAACAACATATCCATCCTATGGAATTTGGTATTTTGGCAAGTGGACATGGCTATCAAAGAGACCTGAGTAGAAGTCATGGATAGTCTTCTCCATTGCCTTTCTGGAAGATATGATCCATCCATCAGGATGTCGGAGGGCAGTCATCTTGGTCCTATAGTTGGTGAAGGACAGGCGGGCATTAAGAATGCTTTTCCTGACTTCTGCTTCATTAACCAGTATTGCTGCTCTTTTCTTTTTTGAGGTCTTCCTTTATCATGTCTCTGCACTGCTTTGTGAGCTTGGATGTTAGCTTATGATCGCCTGAGGCTCATGCCTGAGGCTCACACCTTGCTATGGTGGCGAATGAACTTGAGAGTTTTTTAAGACAGGTATCCTTTTGTGGATCTTCTTGGAATTCCTTGCACAGACATGTGTCGGGAACGGCCGCCGGGGTCCCCGACAGTGTCAGGACAGAGGTTGTCTTCTACCTCCGAGGACGCCAGGAGGACAGATGAAAACTCACGAGTCGGTGCGGTTCCAAAAATGGCTTTTAATAGTACAAAACTCTTCCACAACACTCCAATATAATGAACAAACTCTAGCTCTGGTCTAAACTTAGACCATACAAAAGAGCCTAAGTCTCCCACCAAAAAGAGAGGATCTCACCTGAGCTGAGTCCTACCCAGAAGGAGCAAAAGGCCAAAGAGCAAAAAGCCAAAAGCCAAAAGCCACAGGAAGCCAAAAGCTGAAGGCTGAGGAACCAAAAGGCAAAAGGGTGAAGGGGGCCTCAAGTCAGCCCCTTATATACACACAAAAGTAATCCAATCGGGAGGTTGTCATGTCAACAAAGAACCCTAAACAGAGTGTAGTGCCACACCTTATTGCAGGTATAAACTAAGGTTATGACAAGGACTAAGGAGATTATCTCTTATGTAAAACACTGGAGAGAGAGAGAGGCTGATATAAAGTAATACATCTTAACTTCATGAGCTTCATGTAATCTAGATGGTACCCACAAGGTCCTTCTTATTATTATCTGCACCAGGGTGATTCTGAGTATCTTGTTCTCGTGTACTGAAAGGGTCACTCTTGCCTGCTTAGAGCAAACTAGTATGATCCTTCCTATAGTCTTCCTATAGTCTCAACGTAGCCAGGGTGGTAGTCTCCTGGGAAATTCTAACTGTCCCACGTTGGGTGCAGTGGGTATAAAGAGGAGCTGTGCCCAATCTAGAAAACATAGAAGTCTTAGTAGATGTATAAGTCAGAAGTTATTCAATCAAGTTACTTCTGTAACTGCCACACCCTCTAGCAGTGTTTACATAGAAGAGAGGTCTCATTAGAATGAACCTTGACTTAAATAAGATTAAGCTGGGTGTGGGCAAAACAACAAAGCTCCCAGATTAGCTAAATCTGTCCTCCAACAGACATGGAGGTGCTGAACCAGTCGGTTGTATTCTTCATCAATGTCGTCAATGATAGCATCTTCCCATGTTGCTCCAGTGGTGCCAAAGAACTCCCAGTTTGTGATCATTCTGGAAGTTCTCTTCCTAAACTTTGCAGCCCTTTCTCCTCGTTCCGTGAAACAGAATTTTGTATGAAGGGAGACAGTGGTCTGATCCTGTTTTGAATTTTGGTACGACAGAGACATTGATCAGGCACAAAACCATTGATTAAGATATGATGTGGTCAATTTCATTGTGGAACTGTCCACCAGGAGATTCCCAAGTCCAACGTTTAGATTCAGTCTTCTGGAACTGTGAGTTACCATGAATGGTCTTGGTGGACATGATGAACTCAGTCTCTCACCCTGATCGTTTCATTCTAGGCCATGGGTCCTGATGTGGTGTTCTTCTGCCTATCTTCTTGGTCCTATCTTGGCACTAAAATCAGCGACTATGATCTTGTAGAAGGTGTGCTCTTCTTTTATAGGCCTCGTCCAGTTCCATGTAGAATTTCTCATTTTCTGTTCCTTGTATGTGGATGTTAGTGCATGGACAGCGAAGATAGAAACTGTTGGCAGTGAGCCATATCTATTCCAGTGTAATTGTCTGATTCAGTTTGTTAGGCACTCAAACAATCAGTGCTCATGGCCAGGTTTGTGATGACAAGGACACTGACACCACCAACGCCTCTTCAAGGAACAGTTCTCCCGTGTTGAAAAGCGGCATGAAGTGATTGACACTTTTTCATCTCATCAGACCAATGATGTCGTACTTGATCTTTCGCCCTTGCACCATCAGGTCCTCAATATATGTTTCCGATGCCAGCGCACGTGCATTGAAAGTACAGACAGTCATTTTAGGCTTCTTCATTTTGGCAGCCTTTAGTTTGGCCCTGAGATTTTATCTTGGCTTTGAGATTTTATCAGTCTCTCCTTGCTTGTCCTTCTTAGCACAGCTGTATTTAGGACTTTTTTCAGGGTCAGGGGAATGAAATCCATTGATTTTACTGGTTTTGGCATATTGAATACACGACGGACAGCTTGCCAGGCTCTACCGTGTGCTGGGGATACTCTCAGTAGCTTGCTGGGCACTCTGAGAGGGGCGGGTGGAATACTCTTGGTAATTTACTGATGAGCCTGTAAATTACCAGCTCAAAATAGGGAGAGCTGGTAGCAGCTCTGCCCTGTTCATCCCCTGTCTCTGCTTGAGCATACCTGGGCCTGAAACAGGTCTCTCCATAGGGTGGGGCTCTGACAAGCCTGGCTTGAGATCAGCTTTCTCTCCTGTGTGGAGCTCTGAGAAGCTGTGGAGTCCGAATGATGAAAAGGGCTTCCAACATGGTGCGGGGGTTCCTCTGTTTTTTTCTGAGGGCTCTATCAGCATGGCAGGCCTGGGCTGGAAGTCACCCTCCCTCCCGGCCACCTCATGATCAGTGGAGCAGAGCATCGGGGCCTCTTTAGGCTCTTAATATTTTTTTTATCCTCATGAAAGGCTTCTTAATATACTTAACAGATCATACCTTGATTCAAAGCTTAGTCTGTGATTGGTTGAATTTGCATTTCTGCCTCCTGGAGAGAAGGATCTATAGAAGAACATCTAACTGGGAGGAAGAAATAATTGAGATTTAAAGGGAAACTTTTACAAGTTTACTTTTATTTCTTTATCCTTGATCTAGTCATTCGTGGTCTGAATTTTTTATTATAAATCTTATTACATATGATTTGCAGTCCATTCACAGGACAATTAGTATGGGCCTTGCATCTTGGAGCTTTATTACTGTTCTATTATATGCTATTCCAGTATCCTGCCAAATACGCTTCTGATTTTAGTGCAATAATACATATGTGATTATTCATGAAAGTCTTATCCAGGTTTCTGATGTTTTCCCCATTATTCCTACAATGACTCTATTCCTAACCTGCCTTTAACAGTTCTCCTGTATCTTTAATAGAGCTTTGGAATGCAGTATAAGTTTAACATTATTAATTGGAAGTTCCTGATATTTCAAATTAACCAGATTATACCATGGATGTATTATCTAACTCACAGCAGATTCTTTTTTAGACAAGTTCTTCCTATGAGTACAAAAAAAATAAAAGAAAAGAGGACTATTTTTTTAAAAAAGAGACTGGGCCAGAGTGATAGTATAGTGGACAGGGCATTTGCTTTGGTTAAGGCTGACCAGGGTTCACTCCCAGCACCCTGTCAGTCCCCGCCCACCAAGAGTGATCCCTCAGCATAGAACCAGGGAGTAAGCCCTGAGCACCACCATATGTGTCCACCACCAAAAAAAAATGAAAATAAAAACAAAAATCCTAGGTGTTAGTTTATGTGATTAAGCTTCATTTTTTGTCCTAATTAAAACAAAAAATTTCTTTAGAAGTGATATTAGAAAGAAGTCCAATAATTCATTCCCATCTTATAGAAACATATTAATACTTAATGGAGATGCTGTAATTTTTCTATAAATATAAAGAACAATGGAGAGATCTGCTTCTATAAAAATAGGATCATGTTTCAGATCAGAGTTGACACAAGGACAGTAGTGGAGGTTCAGGGGTACTTCAGTGGTGGTGGGGTGTAGTAACTTTGTATATCAGTAGTACAAGCAAAACACTTTTAAT
>JAJIBD010018615.1:0-10069 GCA_021461705.1 Cryptotis parvus | reverse complement strand
GCCTTCTCCTCCCTCTCTCTTCCTCTCTTCCTCCCACCCTGTTTTTCTCCCTCCCTTCCTCTCTCTAATCCTTCATTGCTGTGTCACCCCTGCCACTGTGAACAGGGGTGACACTCTTGATTGCCAGGGGTGCACACACACACAGACACACACACACGGCTAAGGTGTCCCAGAGATCACACACTTACAATACAATATGTACATATATATACAACATGTATACATATTATATGTACATATTGTATACATATCCAAATAAAATATGTACACATGACCTAGATGTTAGTCTATGGAGTCTGTGAGTAATTGTCACACTGAAGCTTTCTAATAGCAGAGCTGGTCAAATCAGGTGTGAGGAGCTGCACCTTGAACAGGAGTTCACTTGACTCAGGCTTGCTAGGCTGGTGGTTTCCCACTATATGTCTCACCTGGGGGTCCTGATAGACTCTTAAATAAAGAGAAAGAGAGAGAGAAGAGAGAGACAGAGAGAGAGGTCATTTAACTCAGAGAAAAAATTGAATTCTGAATCTAAATGCTGCAGAGAGAATGAAATTCTTTGGTTAACCTTCCGGGAGATCACACATGGTTAGTAATGCTTCACAGGATAGGAGCCTGGGAGGGTAGCTCGGTGGCAGAGCACCTGCCTGGCATATGTGAGAGTCCTGAGTCTGATCCTAGCCCCACACACTAAGTTAGGCCCTTGCCATAGCAGGGCATGTTCCTGGAGTACCACAATGAAGTGTGCTGGCTACAACTCCAACTTGGAGACCAGTGTGTGGTCCCTGACATGGCAACAAAGGCAAATATTTTAAGAGGAAGAGAGAAAATACAATATGTACATATGACCTAGATGTTAGTCTATGAAGTCTGTGAATGAGAAAATGGGCCTGATTTAAATGGGAATTATGGTGCCAACTCTTCCTCCAACCTGCCTCCTACTTAGCTCACTCCAAGGCCAATTTCCCTCATTGACAACCACCAACTCAAATCCAAAAAGCAATCTAAATGGTCCTCTGTTACTTTGGTCTGATCTGGTCAATGGGTGTCTCTTAGTACACACTGCTGACAGCACCACAGAGGTCATTTTTAAAGGGACAGGCATGGAACTAGTCAGTCACCCCAACCCCCAACTACCCAGTAAAATCTTCATGCCTTCTTCAAAGAGGTAAGTTATGCTACCTCCCATTGGCCAAGAGGTAGTATCCTGCTAAGGCACTTCCCTTGAACGCAGCCAGCCCTGGTTCAATTCTTAACACCACATTTGTCTCCATACCACCACCAGGAGTAGCCCCTGAGCACAGAGCCAGGAGGTGGTCCCTAACTTCCCCAAACAAAATATAACACCCCCAAACCTAAAACATTCCTCCCATTTATCTGAGTGTATTTTATGAAGGGCTTAGAACCTTCTTAAGCCCCCATTTCTCCCATTTGAGAGCTTTGTTAGGGTGGGCAGTCAGACCAGCTTTCTACTCTCTGCCATCCAGGAAAGGATCAGAAGTCAAGCAGAATCCAAATCTTCTTTTCAGACATAAGATCAAGCAGATCAGATAGGAAGAGAAAGGAAAATACAAGAGAATGGGTGTTCGCAGCACCCAGCCAACAAAGTCCTGGTGATTCAAGGGTGGTTTGTGAGTTGGCTGTGACTATTGGGTGAATCCTGGAGCCTGGGCTGTGATGGGCAGAGGGACACGAGACTCTGAGACTCAAAGTGCTGGTGAGTGAAATGTTCCCAGAGAATCTCAATGACACCTCACGGTTATGAAATTTGCCTATAAATGGATGGACATGGAGAGGATCATGCTGATAGAAATTAGCCAAATGGAAAAGGACAGCTATAGAATGACTGCATTTATTTGCATGATATAAAAATAAAATAGTATGATACCAATATCCAAGGTCAGGCAAACATGGATCAGGAAGTCTTGTCAGTGGGTGGAATCTACAGCAAGTGTGTTGTGTGGGAATCAGAGGTTAGGTAAGACAGAGAAGGGAACAATGTGCTAATAATTATTGGAAATGATAATACCAGCCTAGAACTGAGCATTGAATATAGGCAAAGGGATATACATGATAACCTCTAAATGTATGTAGTGCAAGCTACAATGCGTAAGAAGAGAGAGAGAGAAAGAGAGAGAGAGAGAGAGAGAGAGAGAGAGAGAGAGAGAGAGAGAGAGAGAGAGAGAGAAAGGAGAAACAAAGTGCTTGCCATAGAGGCAGGCCAGGGAGTGGGGGAGGGAATTGGGGATGTTGGTGGTGGGAAATGGGCACTGGTGGAGGCATGGGTGCTGGAACACTGTATCACCAAACCCAAACATGAACATCTTTGTAATTGTATATTTCAAATAAAAAAATTTTAAAACTAAAGTAAAATTGCTTAGAAATGTAAAAAGGTACGTCCACAAACCTGAAGTGTGTAGCGATCCCTGGGCAATATCCTTAGGATGCCCCCAGAGTTCCACTGACCTGGGCCCCAGATGCGGCATTTCTGCCAGGTGCCAGGAGCCACCCTTGTTCTGGTGCCCGCCTCGATCAGTCCAGGAGAGTGTAGTTTCACTTTGGAGATAAAAATAGAAATTAGGGGGGGAATCAACAGATCTGTAAGACACGTTCTGCCCAGGGAGATAAGCTCTTTCTGTCAGCTACGTGGCCTCTACCTCCCTTAGGACACGCTGGGAGGCAGGGGCACGTTCATTTTCCCACTCTGGGTCTCGCCTTCTGATTCAAATCTCCCGCTTTGCTGAGCTCTCAGAATCATGGTAGATCCCTGGAAATGAGCCGGATCCCTGGATATTCGGGGACTCAGGAAAAAGACATAATTCTAGATGACCAACATGGAAGGCAGGCAGCCCCTTTGGGCTCTGGCGGGAGGGAGAGGATTATTTCAATAAACTCGCTGGGGTGTTAGAAACCTCTCCGGGTTGGGAGGCTGAGAGTCGAGGCCAGGATGAAAGGAAGCTCTGGGTGGAAGGACAATGACCGAGTGCTGTTATTGTCACTCCAGTGCTCTCCAGGGGGACGCGCAGCTCGGTGGCCACCTCCCCAGGGTTAGAGATGAGCTGGGCATCAAAGCAGCCCCCTCACCCGTCTGCCACCCAGCTGCCAGCCGGAAAGTGATAGCGAAGGGAAAAAACAAGGGTGGGGCTCAGAAGAGACAAAATGTGCCTCCCTTTCATCGAGAGCGTGGATCGCTGGACAGATTACTGAGCCCTTGGCTGGGGTTCTGGAAGATTCAGATTAGAGAGAGATGTGTGTGTGTGTGTGTGTGTGTGTGTGTGTGTGTGTGTGTGTGTGTGGCAGAAGGACGAGGTGCCTCTAAGGCCCACAGTTTTGTATTTGATGGGCACACCCGGCTGTGTTCAGGGCTTGCTCCTGGCAGAGCTTGGGGAACTTCTGCAGTCCTGAGGCTTGAATCCGGGCCAGCTGTGTGCAAGGCAAAAGCCTTACTTCCTGTTTGATCTCTCCAACCCCTGAATCCCAGGTTTTATAGAAACTGGCATCCACCAACATCATAAATGCCTGGGTGGGACCACCAGCTAAGGCCATTTGTCTTTTGTCTTGGCACTAAGCTTGTTATTAATATAAAGTACTTTCTCTGTTCTGAGCTGAACTTTGTCCTCACTGCCCGGAACGTCATTTTCCTGGTAGGATACTTGGAGTTCTAGAAGGATAACAAGGTGCATAACAGGTTACTTGAGTCAGAGGATTCTTAAGCCACCTGCAAAAGGCCAGCAATGCGGTTCCGCCAGCAAGACCCTCACAAAAGGAAACTGAAAGTGGAAATGCGGCGGGAGCTGAGTCAGATGCTGTGCAGGAACCCTGGGGTGGTTTCCAGGCACCTTGTAGTGCCCCCAACCCCCACCTCAAGCACTGAGGTCTTCTGGCCCCCTCATCTGCCAAGGAAAAAAAGAGACAGAGGAGAAAGTGCGTGACCCAGAGCTCAGGTGGATCAGAGGAACTTCAAAGGGGTCACTGCCTGGGGCCGGAGCAATAGTCCAGCGGTAGGGCATTTGCCTTGCACGCGGCTGGCCTGTGTCGGCCCGGGTTCAATCCGTGCATCCCATATGGTCCCCTGAGCACCGCCAGGAGTGATTCCTGAGTACAGAGCCAGGAGTAACCACTGAGCGTCACCAGGTGTGACCCAAAAAGCAAAACAAACAAACAAAAAAAAAACAACAAAAAAAACAAAGGGATCATTGCCTTCCTAGAAGCAAGGAGGGCAGCGAAGATTCTTCAACTCCTGTTGCTTCTTGAAGTCTGGCTTGCCATGAGAAGGGGGCAGCAAAGCCCAGACACTCGGAGCAGCTAACCCAGGGCGAAGACTCAGGTTCAGCTACTTCAGGCAAATCTCGCCTCCCTCATCAGTCCCCTGAAAATTATATGCTCATTGCTTCTCCATTACTGCTTCACTCTTTATTTTTCTAAATAATGAATTTCTAATTTAAGCCTTGTGTTCCACAAAGTTGTTCACAGTTGGTTTTCCGGCATACAGTTTTCCAATCCCAATCTCATTACTAGTGCCCATGGTGTCCATGTCCCTCTAGCAATGCCCCCCTTGACTGCTCCCTTCCCAGTCTGGACATTTGTACACCACTATCCATTGGCACTTAGCACTGTAGCTAGGGTATGAGCAGATAATGAAGATGTGCACTGACGTCGTGCGTGCGCACACACACACACACACACACACTGATTATGACAGAGCTGCAAGGAAAGATGGAATTATGCCATTTGTTGTGTCTTGGATGGAGTTGGAATATATTCATGGTAAGTGGAGTCAAGAGCAAAGTCAAACACCGATGGCCTCCCTTATCTGGGGTGTGCGAGTAAAAGTTGAATGCACTGGATCAAATGGGGAGGGGCACCTGACTTGCCCTGGGACCTGTGCTAAGTTGAGAATTCATCACTTTCACATTTCACTTAGCTTCCACTTTGTTCAGTTTTCTGTTCTAAGTAGCAACATTTTCCAATTCTGGAAAATAAAACACACACAAGATTTGTCTAGACTAAACATGTATGCTCATGACTTCCTTCCCTCCTTCCCTCCTTCCTCCTTCCCTCCTTCCCTCCTTCCCTCCCTCCCTCCCTCCCTCCCTCCTCCCTCCCTCCCTCCCTCCCTCCCTCCTCCTCCCTCCCCTCCCTCCTCCTCCCCTTCCTTCCTTCCTTCCTTCCTTCCTTCCTTCCTTCCTTCCTCAGAAGTGCTCAGAGGCTACTCCCAGCTCTGTGCTTGGGAGGTCTCAAGGCAAGCACCTCAAGCCCTGGACTTTCTCTCTAGCCCCCAACTAGAAACTTCTTGAATGACCATTTAGAGACGGAATGAAACAGGTCCTTTAGAGAATACTGAAAACGCTTGAGTCAAGTTTATGTAGTTTTACCAGAGAATGACTCCTGGCCCGGGTGCCCCTTCCTATTGATTTACTCACAGAAACCTTAAATGATCTCCTCACAGAAAAGCCTGTGATGAATGTTCACAAATGGTGCATTCCACCCAAACGGCACCCAGTGAAGGAATGGATTATCATCAGCACCGGAATCCCTGGAAGCTGTTACCAACTTTTCAAGGAGCAGCCCCTGTCCTGACCTCTAACCTCACAGATTCATCTTGGTTGCTTGGAAGCATTTTATCAATGAACTATTTTTTGGAGGGGGGGTGGCATGAGGTCTGGGTGCCACACCTGGCAGTGTTCCAGGGCTTCTCCTAGCTCTGTGTTTGAGAGTCACTTCCTACAATGCCTGAGGGACCACCAGGTTCCGAGGATAGACTCGAGCCCCCTGTCTGCTTGTGCTCAGCCCTTTGAGCTATGAAGGCTGAGCGCAAGCGGTCAGATCACGTACCTGACCACCACGGCCCACACTGCCCGTCCTGCTCCTTCAGATTGTTGCTCATGGCTGTGGATCCTGATTCTACATAATTTAGCTGTTGAACAGCACTCCAGGGTGGGGACAAACTACAGCATACCTACGGTTCTAGGACATCAGGACCGTTTCCAGGAGGGAGCACTGCAAGAGCACCGCAGATGCGTGACGTGCGAACACGACAGTCTACACTGTGTGTCCTTTCATTTTTGGTTTTGAGGTGCATCAGAACCTCACACAAGAAGGCAAATACTTTGCCACTGAGCTATATCTCGGTCCTGTGCTTGTCTTTTGGTGAGCATATTCAAATATTTCACTGTGCGGTTGGAGGAAAATTGGCCTGTGTACATTTCATGTTATTTGCACAGTCTCTGAAGAGTTGGTGTGTGAACAGGATTTAAAGGTCCAAGTTACAAAGGGAGTGCAGTGAGGCCCAGTCGGTTTGTCCAGGAGTGTAGTGAGGCCCAGTTGGTCTGTCCAGGAGTGTAGTGAGGCCCAGTCGGTCTGTCCAGGAGTGTAGTGAGGCCCAGTTGGTCTGTTCAGGAGTGTAGTGAGACCAGTTGTCTACAGGCGTGTAGTGAGGCCCAGTTTGTCTGTTCGACCTAATGCCTCTCACCACCGTGTGCTCCTTCTGAGGTTCACGCTGGACTGCACAGGCCCTAGCTCAGCCCCTCAAACAATACCAACAACAACCACAGAACACACATAAAATCCCAAACAGGAGCCAGAGTGATGCAGGAGTGGGTTAGGCACTTGCTTTGCATGTAGCCAACCGAGTTCTATTCCCAGCACTCAGTAAGCCGCCCCCCAGACCCTCCAGGCACCAAAGTAGCTATTCCTGAGTGCAGTGTCACGAGTGAACCCTGAGTACAGCTGGGTTAGGCCCTCAAACAAAACAAACCAAACCAAAAACAAAACAAAACAAAACAAAACCAAGTCCTCTTACTGTTTTCTCCAGTTCACTTTTTTTTTCCTTCTTGCAATTGCCACAGTTTCATCCAACTTACAATTACAGCTTAATAGCAATAATGCTCATTGGCTGAACATCGGGGTTGGGGGAAGAGTAACAAATCACACATGTGCATTTACTTCCTGTTTATATTTTGGGGTGGGGGAGGGGCTGGGCCGCACCTGGCATAGCTCAGGGCTGCCGCTGGCTCTGCACAGGGAGCACTCCTGGCAAGGCCAGGAGGCCACATGCGGTGCTGAGGATAGACCATGGTTGGCTGCGCGGAAGGCGAGTGCCTTCTGCCCCATAAGTTAGCTCCAGCCTTCCCAGACTCAGCCTTAGCTGCCCTGTTTCTACTTTGCAGGGTTTTCTTTCCTAACATAAACGTGGGCGCTTCCTCTCACATGCTTCCCAAGAGTCTGTTCCTGAAACCAGCCTCCCACCTCCTCCTGTAACTTTTCGGCTGCAGGCCGGGAGGTTAAAGTCTCTGAAAGTGATTCATTTCCACTTTCAATTTTAGTTTCTTTTTCTGCCTCCTAGAGGAGGCAACCCTGGGGGTGCAGGGCAGAGCTTGGGCGGTGCATCAGGGCCCCATGAAGGCAGCTCCCGCTCTTCCCTGGCCAAGGCAGCCGAACTTGGCATGAGGCAAGTGTATATTTTCAGCTGTCATTTGGGGGGGGGGGCTTTGGGGCTGGACTGTCATTCAGAGAAAGGGGATGGAGGGGGCTTGAGCCCCCAGTGTGACCGCACATGACACACACTGGTGACAGCCAATTCGCTGGGACTGTTCTTTGGCTATTAACAAAGCCAGCCTCTCGCTTTCCAAATGGGAAACCCAAGTTTGGAGAAGTGCAACGATTTAAATGCCCAACAAGTAAATAGGGAAGCTGGAGGACAAATAAAACGGAACAAAAGATAAAAGGCGGAAGAAAGCTACACAGGATGTCTCTATTGACCTGACAGTCTCTGCATTGTAATCCATGGACAAAAATCATTTTGTGTACTTTACTACTACTACTACTACTACTACTACTACTACTACTACTACTACTACTACTACTACTGCTACTTACTGCTACTGCTGCTGCTGCTGCTACTGCTGCTGCTGCTGCTACTGCTGCTGCTGCTGCTGCTGCTACTGCTAGTACTACTATTTTGTAAAGTCATTTTTTCAGTGAATCACAGTGAGGTACACAGTTACAAAGTTGTCCATGATTTGGTTTCTGTCATATAATATATGATATAATATATCATATATTATATTATATATGATAAATATATAATATATTATATTTATATAATATAATATATAATAACACCTGTCCTGTGTACATTTCCTACCACCAATGTCCCAAATTTCTCTACTTCCATCCATTCTTCCAGTCTGCCCCTGCTGCAGACCCTTTCTTCTCTCTCTCTCTCTCTCTCTCTCTCTCACTCTCTCTCATTGCATTGTTTGGGAGGGTTAGACCCTTTAGTGCTTAAGCCTACCTCCTGCTAGGTGTTCTGGGTTACTTTTGGCGGTGCTCAGGGAACCACACAGTGCTGGAACTGAATTGGGCCTCTACATGCAAAGTGCATGCTCCAGTGCCCTGGCCATCTCCCTGTACCTTCCTCCCCGGCGAGGGAGAGACGAGACTCTTGTCTACAGCTGGACAACGAGGGAGAGAAGAGACTCTCGTCTGCAGCAGGACTCAGCTTTATCTAGGGGAGCCTGTGAAATGGTGAGGGTCTGAGGAAAAGGTCTGAGGCTGGCCAGCATATGCTATGGTCTCCTGAGAACTGCTGGGAGTGACCCCAGTAGTGGGGGCAGAGCTCTGGCTTTGCATGACCTGGGTTCTTCAGAGAGAAAGCTGGTAAGGCTGCTGACCGAAACATGCCCTGGGGACATGAGACATGAGCAAGCGTCAACTTCTTCATGTCTCCCTGCCTGACCACCATGAGGCTTGGCAGAGGGCAGGGTCATGAAACCACCCGCCTCTGTTCTTCAGGACTTGCGGTGTTTGGGGCACTCAGGGGAGCCGGTGACGGTGGAGATTGCAGAGAGCAGAGTCTGGGGGTGTTGAAGGGGAGTATGGCGGGAGGATGGGCTCTGCTTTGCTCCTGGGCTCCCTGGGAGCTGCTGTTGGAGACAGGCCAAGCAGGAGACAGGTGTGGCGGGAGTGAACGCCACAGTAGGTCTTAGCTTCACTTGTGTTTTCCTTCTCTTTGAGCCTCCTGTCAGCTGCTTTTTTTTTTCCAATTGTGTTATAATTGGTGAATGACTTTGTATTAGCTGCAGGTGCCTAATGTGATGAATCAGTATTTGCATACATTGCAAAACGATGACCACAGTAAGTCTCATTAACATTCGCCATTACTCATGGCAATGAGAACACATTTTCCCCTAGGATAAGAACTTTCAAGATTTAGCGACTCTCAGATAGAGCTCCATGGGCTGGTTGCTCTGCTGTGCGTTGCATCTCCACAATTTATTTATTGTATAAGTTGGTGTTTGTACCCTTTGATCACCTTTTCTTATTTCTCCCTTCCTGCACCTGCAATGAGCTGTTCTCTGTATCTCTGAATTTGGTTCCTTTTTCTCTTTTTTAACAAGTGAATGAGCTCATAAGGTATTAATAAGACATAGCAGAGGATCAGACGTTTCCCAATACTATAACTTAGCAGAACGTCCTTTGTTCTTTATGATTGATAATATTTCATCATATCTAAATCCCAAGGAGGAAAAAAGAAAAAGGAGAGGAGCTGGTTCGGAATTCTGCTTTTTTATCATTAGCCCAAATTGTGGTCCTGGTCTCGCCTAGTTGCCAAGGAACTGGACACTCCAAGCTGGGCCTTCACCGTCACTTCAGCAGCATTTACTGAGGAAAGACATTGGGATAACGTTGAATCAACCAAACCCCAGCACCCGTTGTATATTCCCACCAAAAGTAGGAATTCCACAGAGATTTCAGTCTCCATAAATGATAAAAAAATTAAGCTGTGGAGAGAAAATTTGGCAAATATCTTTCTCCCTCCCTCTCTCCCTCCCTCCCCTCCTCCTTCCTTCCTTCCTTCCTTCCTTCTTCCTTCCTTCCTTCCTTCCTTCCTTCCTTCCTCTCCTTCCTTCCTTCCTTCCTTCCTTCCTTCCTTCCTTCCTTCCTTCCTTCTTCCTTCCTTCCTCCCTCCTCCTCCCTCTGTTTTTTCTTCCTTCCTTCCTTCCTCCCTCCCTTCCTTCCTCCCTTCCTTTCTCTCCTCCCTCCTTCCCTCCATTCCTTCCTCCCTTCC
>JAJIBD010018610.1:0-17580 GCA_021461705.1 Cryptotis parvus | reverse complement strand
TCTCAGGCCCTTAGTTTTATTTGGGGGCCACACCTTGTGATGCTCAGGAACTACTCCTGACAGTGCTGGGGTACCCTGAGTTGCTAGGCACTGAACACAGGTCTCCTGCATGCCAAGTCTATCTTCCAGCCCACTGAGCTGTTTAGGCTGTTTCAGAGATTCAGAGGCTGTTTTTTAGAAATAGCTGTTTCAGGCTCATGAATAGGTCTCAAACACCACCAGAAATCTTGCCTGATGGACTTCAGTCTGATCAATACTTAAAGGAGTACAGCTAAATATCTAAAATGGGGGCGGAGCGATAGCCCAGCGGGTAGGGCGTTTGCCTTACGCGGCCAGCCTGTGCCGGCCCGGGTTCGATCCCGGCATCCCATATGGTCCCCTGAGCACCGCCAGGAGTAATTCCTGAGTGCAGAGCCAGGAGTAACCCCTGAGCATTGCCGGGTGTGACCCAAAAAGCAAAAAAAAAAAAAATATATCTAAAATGAAGGCAGGGGCCAGGGCCGTAAGATAACACAGCGGGTAGGGCATTTGCCTTGCATGCAGCCAACCCAGGTTCAATCCTGGTATCTCTTATGGTTCCCCGAGCACTGACAGGAGTAACTCCTGAGTGCAGAGCCAGGAGTGACCCCTGAGCATTCCTGGGTGTGACCCAAAAGGGGGGGGAGAAAGGTAGGGGCCAAAGAGATAGTACAATAAAGTAGGGCGCTTTCCTTGAAAATGGCCAACCCAAGATAAATTCGTGGATGATAATATAGTTCCCAAGTGAATGTGCATGTATGTAGCATGCACATGCCCACATACTCCCCCACACCCCTGGGCAAGTGATGGATAGATACCTCAATGGGCTAGAGTATATGTTTTTCATGGAGGTCTGGGTTTTATTCCTGGAAGCATGTGGTTCTCCAAGCATCACTAGGACTGATCCCTAAAGCACAGAGCTGGGAGTTGCCAATGAACAATACCAGGCATGGTCTAAATCTCTCCCCTTAAAAGTCACGGAGGGCAGTAGAAATAGCACAACAGGTACAGCATTTTTTGGGTCACACCCAGCGATGCTCAAGGGTTACTCTTGGTTCTGCACTCAATTACTCCTTGCACTGCGTGGGGACCATATGGGATGCTGAGGATTGAACCCGGTTGGCCGCATGCAAGGCAAATGCCCTACCCACAGCACTATTGCTCTGGCCCCCAAAAACAAGAGATTTTTAAGGGATCACATGCCTTTTACTGAGCAAGCATGATGCTGAAAAGAAGCAAAACAAAAAAAATTTTTTTTTTGTTTTGGGTCACCCGGCGACACTCAGGAATTACTCCTGGCAGTGCTCAGGGGACCATATGGGATGCCGGGGATCGAACCTGGGCAGGCATAGACCAGCTGCGTGCAAGGAAAACACCCTACCCACTGGGCTATCGCTCCGGCCCCAGAAGCAAAAAAAATTTAAAGTGAACTCTATGTGGGGGATAAGGGAGCCTCCCAAGCATACTGCTCTCAGAGTACTGCCAAGGGCCACTCCCAGCAATCCCGGGCTCAGTCAAGTAATGCTGCTCTGGTCCAGCAGCACTTGAAGATCACCAGAGTCACATCTGGAAGTACTGATGGAATCACACTCCAGTTCTTATGCATGCAAAGCATGAGTCCCTGATTCCTGATCTATCTACTGAGCCCCATCGTTATTTATTTTAACTTCTGGGCCACAGATGGCTGTGCTCAGGGGAGCTCATGTGGTTGGTGTGGGGGGGGCTAAACCTGGGCTGCCCATGTGCAAGGCAAGTACTATCTCTCCTGCCCCAGCATTATTTTATTTTAGGATTTCTGAGATGCTCAGGGGTTATACCTGGCTCTGCACTCAGGAATTATTCCTGGGGGTGCTCAGGGAACCATGTGGGGTACCAGGGAATGAACCCAGATTGGCAAGTGCCCTGGTGACTATATATCACTCCAGTCCCATATTTTTAACATCTTCGCACTTTGACTTCACTTTGATACTGTGACAACAGTAGAATCTAGATGAGTCAAGTCCACTAAAATAATCTGATTTACTAAAATGTTAACCCTAGAACTGGCAGAAAATAAAAAAAATCAAAAAATGATATCTAAAAAGTCAGGTATTGGGGCCAGAGCAATAGTATAGCGGATAGGGCACATGCCTTGCAGATGGTGAACCCAGATTTGATCCTCAGCACCCCATATGGTCTTCTGAGCACCACCAGGAGTAATTCCTGAGTGCAAAGCCAGGAGTAACCTCCAAGCATTGCCAGTGTGACCACAAAAAAAAAAAAAAAAAATTTTAAAGTCAGGTATGTACCTCAGATAGGTGAATCGAATTCTGGGAGAAATATATGGCTTTTATGATAAAAACCAGTTTCTTAGTAGAAAAATACCTGCAGACAAAAGATATACCAGATAACCTCTAAATGTATAGATTGCAATCCACAATGTGTGAGAGGAGAGAAAGAAAAGAGAGAGAGAGAGAGAGAGAGAGAGAGAGAGAGAGAGAGAGAGAGAGAGAGAGAGAGAAAACCTGCCATAGAGGCAGGCTAGGGGGAGGGAGGAATTGGGATTATTGGTGGTGGGAAATGGGTACTGATGGGGGATGGGTGCTGTAACATTGTATGACCGAAACCCAAATATGAACATTTTTGTAATTGTATATCTCACGGTCGTATAAAATATTTTTTAAAAAAATAGCTTGAGGGGCGGGGCGATAGTCCAGAGTCCAACGGGTAGGGTGTTTGCCCTGTATGCGGTCGGCCCAGGCCAGCGCAGGTTCGATTCCTGGCATCCCATATGGTCCTCGAGCACCGCCAGGAGTAATTCCTGAGTGCAGAGCCAGGAGAAACCCCTGAGCATTGCCGGGTGTGACCCAAAAAAAGAAAAAAAAAAAAAAAAAAAAAAAAAAAGCTTGAAATGGAAAAAAAATAAAAATACCTGCACACAACTTCTGTCAGAGAGGACAGGAAGGTTTTAAAGAACTACACCTACTGCAAATGTGTGGGAGTCAGAGGTTAGATAAGACAGAGAAAGGAACAATGTACTAATAATTATTGTAAATGATAATACCAGTGTAGAAATGAGCACTGAAAGTAGGTAAAAGAATATGCATGATGACCTCTAAATATATGTATTGCGAGCCACAATGTGTAAGACCGAGAAAGAGAGAGAGAGAGAGAGAGAGAGAGAGAGAGAGAGAGAGAGAGAGAGAGAGGAGAGAAGCGAAAAGTGCCTTGTGTCTGGGGGGGAGGAAAGGAATCAGGGAACATTGGTATTGGTCATGGGAAATGGGCACTGGTAGAGGGATGGGTGCTATAACACTGTATGACTTAAACTCAAATATGAAAATTTTTGTAATTGTATATCTTGTGGTATAATAAAAAAAAATTTGAAAAGTAGTATCAAAAAAATAAATTAATTAAAGAACTTCATAGAGGCCAGAGCAAACGTTTTCCTTGCATACGGCACTCCATATGGTACCCATACCCCCTCCCCACAGCCAGTATACCCTCAAAACAGAAACAAAAAAGAACTACCATATATTTTTAAAAATTAATTTCACTTTATCCTTCCTTGCTCAGAAAATGAGTTGTCCTTTTATAGGAAATGCAAAAATTACCTCTCAAGAAACTAAAATTAGGGGGCTGGAGTGATGGCCCGGGTGGTGGCGCCTTGCCTTGCACGCGGCGGCTTGTGCCGGCCTGGGTTCGATCCCCGGCATCCCATATGGTCCCCCGAGCACCGCCAGGAGTAATTCCTGAGCGCAGAGCCAGGAGTAACCCCTGAGCATCGCCGGGTGTGACCCAAAAAAGAAAAAAAAAAAAAAACTAAAATTAGATGTGCATGAATAAAATTTCAGCTTATGGGGGCCGGGGCGACAGTACAGCGGGTAGGACGTGTCTGCACACGGCTGAGCAGGGTTAGATCCCCAGCATCCCATATGGTCCCCGAGCCCGCCAGGAGTAATTCCTGAGTGCAGAGCCAGGGGTAACCCCTGAGCATTGCCGGGTGTGACCCAAAAAGCAAAAAAAAAAAAAAAGATAAATTCAGTTTATGAAGGTCTTTGTGACCATGCGTCCACTCGGCCAAACTGGAACGCGGGGGCCGATTCACGAAGGCCAAGGAAGGAAACACGCAGTACCTGGAGGTCTCCTGCTGGCGAGTCACCCAAGCACAGCAGCTCCAGAACCGCATCTGACTCACCGCCCCCACCCCACACACACACCCAACACATTTTCTCTCCTACGCACAAGCTGGCGCTTTCCTAACTACTCCGAGCAGGGGTCCCTGGCTCCAAGTTCCGCCGTCGTGCGGGTGCGGTTCGCGTCCTCTTATGCAACAGTCCCACCAGCGCTCAGAACCACCCACCTCGCCCCATCCTCGCGGGCCTCAATCGCACCCTCGCCTCCTCATCCTCGGCGCCGCGCACGGCCAATAGCCCACCTTCCCATCTGTGCTGGGGCCCCAACTGAATCCTCCCAGTTCATCCCTCCGCCACCCCCTTTAGTTTGGGTGCGACATTCGGCGGTACTCAGGCTGTGTGCTCAGGGATCGCCCTGGAGGGTCTCTAGTGACCACTCAGGTGCGGGGCACTGAACCAGGGTGGGCCGCGTGCTAGTCAAGCACCCACCCATGGTACTAGCTCCCGGATCCCAATTTCCCCCAATTCTCAGGCTCTCTCCAAAACGCCCCATTTCCTACAGTGGGGTGATCTATGGAAGGGGTCCCCCAAGGAAGACGTTTAATGAACTACGTCCGAGGATGCGTATGTTAGTCGAGGGGTAGGGAGAGAGCAGGGCTGGATCTGTGCGCCCTGAGCCTGGACCCCGAACAACAACCACAGCTCCCAAGGCCCCAGCAACTTCTGACACCTTTCCGGAGCCGACAGGTCGGGTCCAAGCGCCCCAGCGCCCTTCCTCGCCCGGCCGTCGGTTCCGGACTCTACCCCCGCCCCACCCCTCCCACGTCCGGCCCGGCCCGGCCCTCCGAGTCCGCCACTCGCCCCCTCAGCCACGCCGCGTTTTGACAGCTCCCCGGTCTTAATCAGATCCATCCTCTCCCCGGATCCCGGCCAACTGCGCCTTGCCCGGCACCACGCTCACCTAGGGTCGTGGTGCAGGCAGAGACCCCGGAGTCGGCGGCTCCCGACGAGGCCGACGCCATCTTGGCAGCCCCCTGTGCGGCCTCGCTCCCTCTCAAGCCCACTTCTTCCTCAGCTCCGAGTCGAACCTCCCCACGTCTCCTCACAGAACTCGCATGCTGAGGGCCGGCTCCCGCCCCACCGGGGCCTCTCTCGGGCGCGTCAGGCGGGCTCCGGGACCCGACGCAGGGCTGCACCATTCAGCGGACAGATCTCCCGTCTCCGCTCCTCGGGAACCCCAGCGGCTCTCCGCAGAAGCGACTCCTTTCCTCCTTCACGGAATAGGCTCCAGCCGCTGGGACACGGCGTCGGGACGGAGGTCTCCTGAAGCAACGCGGGAGGGCGTGAGAAGTCCCGGCGGAGAGAAGCCCCCTCCCCCGGCCGCGCCACAGGCCTGTTTACCACCCAACCCCTACAGATCCACTCAACGCGGCCGGGGAAACGCGGCACCGCGCATGCGCTCACCCTTCCCCGCGTTCCTTCCCACCGGGGGCGGAACAAGAGAGAAGGGGAGCCAATAGAAACTCAGTTTGTAATCACGTGAGGCGAGTCCCTTCCGCCCTATGTGTGGAAGACATGCGCGCCTGGGTCCTCAGACGGGCCCTACGGTGGCTCAGTAAGTCCAAAAAATTCGATTCTTTGGAAGGCCTGGTTGCGTAGTCTGAGCTGAGTAGGCGTTCTCAATTACAAACCCCAAGAAAAAAAAACTAGGAAAAAAAAAAAGGTGTGGAGGGGCCGGAGTCCCGCGAGTAGGGCGTTTACCTTGCATGCCGCCGACTCGGGTTCGATCCCTGGCATCCCATATTATAGTCCCTCACGCAGTGCCAGGAATAATTTCTGAGCGCAGATCCAGGAGTAACCCCTGAGCATCGCTGGGTGTGACCCAAAAAACAAAAAAAAAAATTTTTTTAATGGTGTCAAGTTAGGGAGGTTAAGCAATCAATGATCACAAAAGACCACGCGACACAACTTTTTTTTTTTTTTTTTTTTTGCGTCACACTCGGCAATGTTCAGGGGTTACTCCTGGCTCTGCACTCAGGAATTACTCCTGGCGGTGCTGGGGGACCATATGGGATTCTGGGTATAGAACACGGGTCGGCCGCGTGTAAGACAAACGCCCTCCCTGCTGTGCTATTGCTCCAGCCCCGACACATAATAATTTTTATTTTCGACCTTGTTGTACTGTTTGCCTATTTAGTTGAACGCACATGTTCATGTCTTGAATTATGATGGTCTAATCAGCTACACAGTGCCTCAAGTTCCAGGCTGAATACTGTAAACTAAAATATTGATTAATTCGCGTATGACAGCAGTGAAGCGCAGGGCCAGACAATGTCTCAGAGGGCTTAACTCATGCCTTGCCCGGAAGGAGTCCTAGATTCATCATCTGACACTGCCAGAACTCCCGAGCACCGCTGGGGTGACCCTCCACCTCAAAAAAATATATATCCAAGGCATCCCATATGGTCCCCCGAGCACCGCCAGGAGTAATTCCTGAGTGCAGAGCCAGGAGTAACCCCCTGAGCATTGCCGGGTGTGACCCAAAAAGCAAAAAAAAAAAAAAAAAAAAAAAAAAAAATATATATATATACACACACACACACACACACACACACACACACACACACACACACAAGGGGCCAGAACGATGTTACAGTGAGGAGGGAGTTTGCCTTGCATGCGGCGGACCCGGTTTAATCCCCAGCATTCCATATGGTCCCCTGAGCACCGCCAGGAGTAAATCCTGAATGTAGAGCCAGGAGTAACCCCTGAGCATCGCCAGGTGTGACCCAAAAAGTAAAAACTTTTTTTAAAAAATAGAGGAAGGGAAATCAGACCTTGTCGCAATCTTCCACTGTTCAAGCCCTGAGCTCTCAGCTATGATCCAAAGGGCATGAAAACACCCAGAGAAACTCATTCTAGGCCACTGTCCTACTAACCCTGCTTGGTTTTAACAAAGTGCCATGGACACTGAGATTTGTTAGCCAGGCTAACAAAACCTTCAGGTCTACCTGAAGGTTTAACTACCGAGGTAGGATTTAGCTCAGCCATAGCATACTTGCTTTGTGTTGTGAGACCAGGGTTTTATTAATTGCTGCTCCAAAAGAGGTGGGGTGGGGGTAAGGGAAGGAGTGAGAAGGAAGGGAGACATGACTTTGAAGCAGGCTGTCAGCTGTCTGAGAACAATGTTCACTCTGTGTCTCCAGGTCCTCCAGGTAAGTCCAATGAGTAACAATATGGACAAGGACATGTAATGACTATGGAGTCAAGGCGTAGCACATGCTGCAGCTCAGCCCTAAAGCACTGCCTTATGCGTTAGAAGCCAGGTTATGTTCCCTGCACCTCCAACGCACACGCACACATACTGTGGAATAAATAAAAGATAAGGAATAGATAGGAGAAGCAGAACTCCTAGATTTTTCAGTATCCCAGATAGTCTGCTTATCCTTTATCTTCTGGGTCTTCTAAAAGGTATCTGGGGTCTCCAACTTCACAAAATATTTCCACCCATTTACCTCAGCCTTCTACCTCTCCCTCATGGAGATCTGAAATCATTGTTTCCCTGCTGCCACCTGCTGGAATATTCATTATACTTTGGATATTGGAAGAGGAGAAAAATTGGATTGCTTTTTACAATTCCATGCAAGGGGCCAGAGTGATAGCACAGCCGGTAGGGCATTTGCCTTGCACTCGGCCGACCAGAGTTCAATCCTCGGCATCCCATATGGTCCCCTGAGCACCGCCAGGAGTAATTCCTGAGTGCAGAGCTAGGAGTAACCCTTGATCATTGCTGGCTGTGACCCAAAAAGCAAAAAAAAACAAACAAACAAACAAAAAAGCAAACATACAATTCCATACCATAACAATGGAATTGTGTAGCATTGAAGAACTTTTTTGTCCTTGTTTTTGTTCTTAGGACATACATGGTGGTGTTCAGAGCTAATTCTTGGCTCTGTGCTGAGTGGTCACTCCTGGTGATCTCAGGGGACTCTGGGGTGCCAGGGATTGACCCTGGGTCTTCCTTGTGTGAGACAAAACCCTCCCTACTGTACTACTTCTTCAGCCGTGCACTTTGAAGAATTGTATGATTGTCATACCTATGCTCTCCTGCAGCTAATCAGATAAGCTAGAAATGTAGAGCACACCATCTGGCACAGGAATCAGCTCGAAAATGTTTAAGAGGAGGGCTGAGCAATAGCACAGCAGGCAGGACTTTTGGCTTGTAAATGGCAGACCCAGGTTTGATCCCCGGCATCCCGTATGGTCCCCTGAGCACCGCCAGAAGTAATTCCTTAGTACAGAGACAGGAGTTACATTACCCCTAAGTATTGCCAAGTGTGATCCAAAAAGCAAATACATATAATTATTCAGTAGGGACTGGAGTGATAATACAATGGGTAGGGCACTTGCCTTGCACACGGCTGTTCAATCCAACTCACGTTGGATCCCTGGCACCCCATGGTACTCCTATCCTCACCAGGTGTGATGCCTGAGCATTGTTGAGCCCAGCATTTTGTGCCCCATCCCAAAATCCAGTAAATTATTATTGTTTAGGGACTGTAGTGATAGTACGATGGTTAGGGGAGGCACTTGCTTTGCAAGTGGCCAACCCAGATTTGATCCCCGGCACCACATATGGCTCCCTGAGCCCCCAGGAGTGATCCCTGAGTGCAGAGTCAGGAGTAAATCCTGAGCATCATTGGTGTTGCCAAAAATTTATTGTTTAATAAATCATCCTTGTCTCCATAAAAGACAGGGAGTTGTGGGGCTGGAGAGGTAGTAGAGCAGGTGAAATGTTTACATATAGCAGACCTGGGTTTGATACCTGGCGCCCTATATGGTCCTTTCAACAACCCCTCTGGAATGATTCCTGAGTTCAGAGCCAGGAATAAGCCTGAGCACACTGGGTGTGGCCCAGAAACATTCTCCTCCGTCCCTGCAAAAATGAATGAACATTTCAGGGCTGAGAGATTGTACAGGAGTTAAAGTGCTTGTCTTTTCAGGTCACACCTGGTGATACTCAGGAGTTACTTCTGTCTCTGCACTCAGAATTTTTTTTGCTTTGCTTTTTTGGGTCACACCCAGCGATGTTCAGGGGTTACTCCTGGCTCTGCACTGAGGAATGACTCCTGGCAGTGCTGAGGACAATATGGGATGCTGGGGATCAACCCAGGTCAGCCACATGCAAGGCAAACGCCCTACCCGATGTACTATCACTCTGGACCCTGCACTCAGGGATTACTCCTGGCTGTGCTCGGGAAACCAAATGGGATGCCAGAGATTGAACCCTGATCACTCCTAGCCCCTAAGTTCTTGTCTTGTATGAAACTTACCCAAGTTCAATTCCTAATACCTCAGAAGGTTCCCCCCAATCCTTGAGTGGCTCACTGCAGCCAGGGGTGATCCCTGACCACAGAGCCAGGATTAGCCCCTGAATACCACGCGTGTGGTCCTAAAACAAACCAAAAAAAAAAAAAAAAAGAAGACTGAACATTTCTTTTTTTTAAATATCTTTTTTTTTTGGGTCACACCCGGCAATGCTCAGGGGTTACTCCTGGCTATGCACTCAGGAATCACTCCCTGGCGGTGCTCGGGGACCATATGGGACGCCGGGGATCGAACCAGGGCCGGCCGGCACAGGCGGGCTGAGTGCAAGGCAAGCGCCCTACCCGCTGGGCTATCGCTCCAGCCCCAAGACTGAACATTTCAAGGCAAAGATTACTTCCTACTGGGGCTGGAGCAATAGTATAAGCGGAGGGGCGGAGTGATAGTCCAGCGGGTAGGGCATTTGCCTTGCACGCAGCCGACCCGGGTTCAATCCCGGCATCCCATATAGTCCCCTGAGCACAGCAGGAGTAATTTCTGAGTTGCAGAGTCAGGAGTAACCCCCGAGCACCACTAAGTGTGACCCAAAAAGAGAAAAAAAATTCTTCCTACCCACATTCATATCTGAGCATCTAGAATAGTGCCTGCAGAGTAGATCCCCAATAATGTATCCTGAACATAGGGATGGATGCAAGCACCATTTTTAAACTGGGACTTTGGGCGTCGCCCATGTTCTGCTCTGCCTTGTCTCTGTCTCCACTCCCACTCAACCCCTGGAGTGCCCTCTGAGTCATGACACCACTCAGCCCCAGTAACATTCCTGGCATAGCAGATTTGGGGTGACGTGGCAGGGTGTGGAAGCAAGGGTGAAACAGGACATGTTGGCTTGGTGCTCCCAAGGAAATAAAAAGGGAGTTCACCAATATATGCTTTGGAAAAGGGCTGCAATTTGGTGATCTCAAAATAGTGTCATACACACAACCCTGAAGGAAATATCCACGTTCCAGAGTGCATGCACACAACACAACACACACACACATTTTATTAAAGCTAATTTCATGTTTTCATTTCATAAGGTCAGAATGGTAGGACTGAGGTTGGCAAGATCAGTGTAGAAGGAATGTAGTGATAATACAGGGTTAAGGTGCTGCCGTGAGGGGCCAGAGCAATAGCACAGTGGGTAAGGCATTTGCCTTGCAAGCGGCAAACCTGGGTTTGATTCCCCGGCATCCCATATGGTCCCCTGAGCGCCGCCAGGAGTAAATCCTGAGTGTAGAGCCAGGAGTAACCCCTGAGCATTACCTGGTGTGACCCAAAAAAGAAAAAAAGGTGTGCCTTGTGTGCTGCAAACCAGGGTCTGTTCCCTAGTACCACATAGGATTCCAGAGCACAAAGCTAGGAGTAAGTCCTAAGCATTGCTGGGTGAACCCCTCCCTGTCAAAAGCTAGATCAGTGTAGAAGCAAACTAAAAAGTTTGGAGGGGCCAGGAATGTGGCTCAAGTGATAGCATGTATGTTTTGCATGTTTAAGACTTTGGGTTTAGGTCTGGAGCAATAGTCCAGCGGGTAGGGCGTTTGCCTTGCAAGCGGCCGGCCTGTGCCGGCCTGGGTTCGATCCCCGGCATCCCATATGGTTTCCCGAGCACCACCAGGAGTAATTCCTGAGTGCAGAGCCAGGAGAAACCCCTGAGCATCGCTGGGTGTGACCCAAAAAAGCAAAAAATAAAAAAAAAAAGACTTTGGGTTTAGAGGCCAGAGCGATAGCACAGCGGGAGGGTGTTGCCTTGCACGTGGCCGACACTAGGTTCAATCACTGGCATCCCATGTGGTCCCCCAAGCACTACCAGGAATAATTCCTGAGTACTGATCCAGGAGTAACCCCTGAGCATCACCGGGTGTGACTCCCCAAAAAAAAATGGACTTTGGTTTGATCCTCAGCCCTGTAGCATCTCTCAGTGTTGCCTCTGAACATTACTGGGTTGGATTCCACAACAATAAAAAAAGTCAGTCATTCATTGGGTAATTGATTGAATAATTTACATTATTTTGTCACAACTATGTCCAAGTAATACTTGCTCTTGGTATACAGGAATGAAGATAAAGTACCACTCTCAAAAAGGTCACATATGGGGTCAAAGCGATAGTACAACAGGAAGGGCATTTGCCTTGCACGTCGTTTTATCCCAGCATCTCTGAGCACCACCAGGTGTAGTTCCTGAGGGCAGAGCCAGGAGTAACCCCTAAGCATCACCAGGTGTGAACCAAAAACAAAACAAATAAATAAATAAAAGTCACAGACTGAGACAGTTAAACGTTTGGGAAGAAAATGTAGTGATTAAGGGCTGGAACCATAGAAGAGTAGCAGATAGGACATTTGCCTTCACACAGCCAACCCAGGTTCGATCCCCAGCATCCCATATGGTTCCCCAAACATCACAAGGAGTAATTCCTGAGTGCAAAGCCAGGAGTAACCCCTGAATATTGTCAGGTATGGCCCCCAAACAAACAAAAAAAAACAAACAGAAGGAATAATTAGAGCAAGGGACATAGCTCTGGATAGACAACTTGACTTGCTGGTGTGAAGCCCTGGATACCATCTATCACTTGATCATTTGACATCCCATTATTCGTCGATTTGCTCAAGTGGGCGCCAGTAATGTTTCCATTTGACCCTATCAAGTGCCAGTGTAGCCCAATGGCATCTGCTTGCTCCAGGAATACGAAGAGCCTCACAACATTTGTTCAGGGTATTGACAAAGAAGCCTGACCATCTTGTAGGTGCGCGCCACGTGATATTTTGACATCCCGTGGGATCCAGTTGGTAATGGCTCTAGTCCAGTAAAAATAATGTTTATTCCCCTGACCCTAATACCATCTATGGTACCACAAAAAAAAAAATAGGGGCAAGAGAGATAGTTCAACAGGCTGAGTATGTGCTTTGCACATGGGGGGGCCTGGTGCGTGTCAGAGTACCAGGAGAAACCCCAGAGCACAGCCAAATATGGCTTCCCCCTCAAAAAAGACAAAAGAAAAATAAACGATAAATAAAATGTGATAATTATCATCAGACAGAATGTATGTACAAGAGCAATGGTTTGGGGCCAGAGTGATGGTACAGCAGATAGGGCAGCGCACACCGCCAACTCAGGTTTGATTCCTGGCCTCCCACATGGCCAAGAGTAATTTCTTTTTTTATTTCTTTGTTCTTTATCACTCTGGCTCCAGATTATATCTTTTAATATTCTCAAAAATCTTTAAAGATGAGTATTATTATTAGTACCACTTTATAAAGTAGAAAACTTAGATTCAGGGGCAGAGCGATAGCACAGCGGGTAGGGCGTTTTTGCTTTGCACATGGCTGACCCGGTTCTATCCCAGCATCCCATATGGTCCCCCAGCACCACCAGGAGTAATTCCTGACCGAAGAGCCAGGAGTAACCCCTGAGCATTACCAGGTATGACCCAAAAAGAAAAAAAAACCCAGAGATTCAACAGTAAAGCATTTCATTACAAGAACTTAAACTCAGAACAGGTCAGCTCTAAGACTTTTTTTCTTGGTGTGGCTTATTTATCTATTCATTCATTCATTTATTTATTCGTTGTATTATTTATTTATTGTGTATTTATTTATTTACTTACTTATTTTGCTTTTTGGGTCACATCCAGCAATGCTCAGGGTTACTCCTGGCTCTGCACTCAGGAATTACTACTGGCAGTGCTCAGGGGACCATATGGGATGCCGGAGATTGAACCCGGGATATGGTCCCCTGAGCACTGCCAGGAGTGGTTCCTGAGCACAGAGCCAGTAGTAACCCCTGAGCATTGCCGGGTGGGACACACTCACACAGAACACACTCACACAGACACACACTCACGCAGACACACACTCACACAGACACCCTCTCACTCAGACACACTCACACAGACACACACTCACGCAGACACTCACGCAGACACACACTCACACAGACACCCTCTCACTCAGACACACACAGACACACACTCACGCAGACACTCACGCAGACACACACTCACAGACACCCTCTCACTCAGACACACTCACACAGACACACACTCACGCAGACACTCACACAGACACACACTCACACAGACACACACTTGCACAGACTGTGGCCTCACATTGGCGGGGATGGGGGGCCGCGCAAGGCAAATGCCCTACCCGCTGGGCTATCGCTCATGCCCTACCCACTGGGCTATCGCTCAGGCCCCTATTTATTTATTGTATTATTATATGCGAAGAATGCTGAGAGAGAGAAAAGAGACACAAAGGACACCTGTCTTCAAAAACTCTCGAGCTCATTCACCAACGTGGCAAGGCGCAAGCCTCAGGCGACCAAGCAAGGCGCAAGCCTCAGATGACCAAATGCTAACCTCCAAGCTCGAAAAGCAGTGCAGAGAAGCGATAAAAGAAGACCTCAAATAGAGAAGAGCAGAAATATTGGAAGATGGAGCAGAAACTGGAAAAGCATTCGCAATGCTCGCCTGTCCTTCGCCAACTATAAGACCAAGATGACTGCCCTCCGACGTCCTGATGTGCAGGGGTGCCCATCCAGGGACGCCAGATGTTGGGGGACGCCGCTGGGGTCACCAACAGTGCCAGGAAGCAAATTCCTTTCTTCCTCCGATGCCGGCGGGAATGAAGACTCAGGAATCCAATGCAGTTTTAAAATGCTTTACTTATCACAGGTTCAGGCATACAATCAGCAATAGGAAAAACCCTGTGCTTAGGATTCCCGGCCAGAACCGCAGCCACATGTAGGACAAGATGGCAACCACCACATGTAAAGGCCGTGTAAAAAAGGAGACAAAGACAAGACTTCCAAGAAGAGTGAAATCCCCAAAAGAGAGCCCAAAGGGAGAGATCGAGAGAGAGGAAGCAGGCTGGTTTTATACCCCCTGCAACTCAGATCTCCCCACTATTATGGGAAGCAGGAAGGGTCAAATGCCCTTAGGTAATTTCTACCAGCACCTCACCTAGGCCCTATTATATGCTAATGTTTTGAGCCAAGATCTGCCTGGAAATGCCTTTATAGGGTAGAGAAGGGGGTTTCTGAGATGGCATGTCTCTGTACCAAAGACTAATACTAATGCCAGTTAAATTTTTCTCCAAGCTTTCACAAGAGTCTCGTCTACTTCACGGTAGTTTTGTATTTTAGTTGTCTTTGAGTTATCAGGAAGACATGCTTGCTTGCTTGGAGGCAAACAGCATTTCTCTCCTGTCTAATTACTTAGAGATCCAACGTGGCCAGGCAAAAACGCTGGTAAGATCTAACTAATCCCACGATGATCGTGGTAGCATGAGAGACTATTTATACCAGCCAGTACAGAATAAATGGTCAGATAAACTGCCACATTTAAACTACCCCCTGGGCCGGAGCGATAGCCCAGTGGGTAGGGCATTTGCCTTGCATGCGGCCAGCCTGTGCTGGCCCGGGTTCGATCCCCGGCATCCCATATGGTCCCCTGAGCACCGCCAGGAATAATTCCTGAGTGCAGAGCCAGGAGTAACCCCTAAGTGTCGCCTGGTGTGACCCAAAAAAGCAAAAAATAAAAAAAAAAAAAATAAACTACCCCCCATTTACAAAGTGATCTGCAGGAGGCAATCCAGGGCAGATGCAGAAGCTTTTAGGTGTCCTGCAACACTGATGGATCTATCACATCTTTCAGAAAGGTAATGGAGAAGATCATCCATGACTTCTACTCAGATCTCTCTGATAGCTACGTCCACCTGCCCACATACCAAATTCCGCAGGATGGATATGTCATTCCCAACGTTCTCCCTTCTGAAATCTGACATGCCATTTAGTCAGTAAAGAAGGGAGCAGCACCAGGCCCAAAGTCAGACCCGAACACCTGAAGAATCTGCTGTCAGTACTCATCAATACACTGGCTCGGCTCTTCACAGGCTACCTGTCTGAATGCAAGGTGCCCTCCCAATAGAAAACCAGCAGGTCATGGGGCCGGAGCAATAGCCCAGTGGGTAGGGTGTTTGCCTTGCACGCGGCTGGCCTGTGCCAGCCCGGGTTCGATCCCAGGCATCCCATATGGACCCCCAAGCACCGCCAGGAGTAATTCCTGAGTGCAGAGCCAGGAGTAACCCCTGAGCATCTCCGGGTGTGACCCAAAAAAGCAAAAAAAAAAAAAAAGAAAAGAAAAGAAAAGAAAACCAGCAGGTCAGTTCTACTGTTCAAGAAGGAAAAAAAAAAATGGGGCCGGAGCGATAGTCCAGCGGGTAGGGTGTTTGCCTTTGCACGCGGCAGGCCTATGCCGGCCGGGTTCGATCCCCGGCATCCCATATGGTCCCCCCGAGTACCGCCAGGAGTAATTCCTGAGTGCAGAGCCAGGAGTAACCACTGAGCATTGCCGGGTGTGACCCAAAAAAGCAAAAAAAAAAAAAAAAAAAAAAGGGACATATTCACGACATTGGCAACTATCGCCCATCTGCCTGTTGTCCGTCATCTACAAGCTGTTCACTCAAGTCATCCTGAACAGAATTGGCAGAACATTAGATGAAGGACAAACCATGCAAGCAAACTGGCTTCCGAAAATGATTCAGCACAATCAACCATATCCACAGAGTAACCAAGCTCATTGAGGTTTGTAGGGAGTTCAAGATGTCGCCCTGTCTCACGTTCATTGATTTAAAGAAAGCGTTTGATTCTGTGGAGACTGAAGCGGTCATCGAAGGCCTAGCCAAACAGGGCATTCAAACCCAATACATCAAGATCCTTCATGAGCTCTATTATGATTCACCACCAGGATCTCACCATTCTACAAGGAAGTGATCATTGATGTTAAAAGAGGGATTCAGGGGCCGGAGCGATAGTTCAGCGGGTAGGGCATTTGCCTTGCACGCGGCAGGCCCATGCCGGCCTATGGGTTCAATCCCATATGGATTCAATCCCCGGCATCCCTTATGGTCCCCGCGAGCACCGCCAGGAGTAACTCCTGAGTGCAGAGCCAGGAGTAAACCCTGAGCATCAACCGGTGTGACCAAAAAAAGCAAAAAAAAAAAAAAAAAAAAAAGAGGAATTCAGCAGGGTGATACCATTTCACCAAAACTCTTCAGCGCCACCCTCACGAACATCATGCAACAATTAGAATGGGAAAGAAATGGGAGTGAATATAGATGGTCGGCAACTACACCCCCTCTGCTTCACTGATGACATCATTCTAATAAGACAAAACATTAGCCAAGCGGCACAAATGCTGGCTGACTTCAACTGAGAATGTGGAAAGATAGGTCTACAGCTGAATCTAAGCAAAACTATGTTCATGAAAAATGAACTAGTTCCAGAGGCCCAATCACTCCCAATGGAACAAACATCTCTGAATGCAGCAGGTATGTGTACCTAGGTTGAGAAGTCAGCATGATGAACGACCTAAAACCTGGGCTGCGCAGGAGGAAGAGAGTGGCATGGAATGCCTTCAAGATCATCGAAGAAATAGCTAAAAGGACAAAGAACCCCCGACTCTGGGCACATATCTTTGACTCCACCATTCTGCCTGCATTAACATACGCCTCAGAGACCTGAGCCCTATGAAAACAGGATGAGAATGCTATTCGGGTCTCCCAAACAGAAATCGAAAGAGCTATGCTTGGAATATCATGCCTCACTCAAGTGAGAGAAGGAATCTGGAGTTCTGACCTCCGTCAACATTACAGGATCAGGGACACTGTCTCTTTTGCCAAGGTATCGAAAATCAGATGGGCTGGACATGTAAAGCGATTTGGAGATGACCGCTGTACTAGAGTCGTTACCGACTGGATCCTATGGGACATCAAAAGATCACGTGGCCGCCCACCTAAAGATGGTCAGACTTCTTCATCCAGACCCTGAAGGAATGGTTTGAGGCTCTTCATATTCCTGAAGCAAGCAGATGCCATTGGGCTACACTGGCACGTGATAGGGTCAAATGGAAATATTACTGGCGTCCGCTGGAGTAAATCGATGAATAATGGGATGTCAAGTGATCAAGTGATTTATCTGTCACATTCAGCAATGCTCAGGGGTTACTCCTGGCTCTGCACTCAGGAATTAATCCTGGCGGTGCTTGGGGACCATATGGGATGCCAAGGATGGAACCCAGATTGGTCACGT
>JAJIBD010018604.1:0-13643 GCA_021461705.1 Cryptotis parvus | reverse complement strand
CCATATGGTCCCCAGAGGAGAATCAGGAGTAACCCCTGAACATCACTTTTGGAGTGAGGCTCCAAAAGATAAATAAAACCATCTTTTTTGGGGGAGGGAGAACTCACCCAATGATGTTCAGAGGTTACTCCTAGCTCTGCACTCAGGAATCACTTCTGAAGGTGTTTGGGAACCACATGGGATGACAGGGATCAAACCCAGGTCAGATGGGTGCAAGGCAAAAAACCCTCCCTGCTGTACTATCTCTCCAGCCCCTAAAGCCATCTCTATTAGGGCTGAGAGACAATACGGGCGGCAAGGTGCACGGGCATGAGGATGAGGATGAGGTTCCACCTCTGGCACCACCAGGTATAGCCCTGTACCACCGGGGTGACGCGCAGGGAGTCTCTCCCTTGCCCAGACAACCATACAGATCAACCAATGGTACTCAGAAGCCAGTAAGCATCAAACTGGAGTTGGCCATGTGCAAGGCAAGCACCTCACCCTTCTTCTACTATCCACCTCCAATAAGCTTTTTTTATTTTTTTTTGGCTGGGCATCCACACTCGCTCCTCCTCTCTCGGCTCTCCTCCTTCTCTCTCTCTCTCTCTCTCTCTCTCTCTCTCTCTCCTCTGTATCTATCTCTTCTTCTCTCTCTCCATCTCTTTCCCCCCTGTTTCTCGCTCAGTCATCCTGGAGTCTGGGCTGAGTACCAGGTGCACACTGGCGGTGTCCCCCTGGACAGATGGGTGAAACTCCACCGTGACTCCCGAAAGAGCAGGTCTCCCTGTGCACCCCAGGGGGACGCCCAGGGATGGAGGGGACACCTCCTGACTTGGCAGTGTGTGGCCACTGCTGTTTATTCCAGCCGTGAGCATGGTCACAGTAGACTTCTGGGCAGGTGGGGCCCAGTCCAGGGCGGCTGGCTCTTAAGTGTATCTGTCAGGGTGGGAGCTCTCTGGCAAAAAGTAGCGCTGCAGGGGTGGGCTGCAGGAGCAGCGGAGGCAGCGGGCGGGGCGGCCGGGGCCAGCCCGGGGGAAGGGCCGCAGCTCGGCTCGCGGCAGAGGCAGCTTCAGCTTGCGAATGCGGTCCTCGAGCGGGTGGCCCGATGGCCGAGTCTGCAGCGGGCCTGGGAGGCAGCAGGGCTGTGAGGGGTCAGAGGGGCGCCGAGACGGGGCTGGCAGGGGGAAGGGAGGGTCCCACGCACCTCTCAGGCGCGCGGAAGTCCGCCGGGTCTGGGCCTCCTGAAGCCGGAGCACGCAGGCCCACTCCCCACTCAGCCTAGGGAGAGTTGGCCGGCCTCTGGCCTCCTGCAGCCGGAGGATGGGGGTAACGCCCTAGTGAAGGGAGGGACACAGCGGCCGATTGGCCAGTTGGCTTTCAAGCTCTGCCTATCACAGACAATGCTCCGCCCCCACATTTCTCCCCGCCCCGCAAGTATTGCTCCGCCCCTCAGTCTTAGCCCCGCGCCCATACACATTGATTCTTGCCCCACCCCCAGAAAAATGCCTTGCCTCTCAGGTCTCGCCCCGCCCCCAGATGTTGCCCCACCCCCCCCAGGCAAGGTCTCGCCCCGCCCACGACGCAGCCTGTCCCTACAGGCCTTGCTCAACCCGGACGGTTCGAGATATCCTTACCGGTATGGGCCCTTTTTGGGCTGGGGCACCACCACCCTGGGGCTCCCTGCACGCAGGCTGGGGCCAACGTGGCGGTCCTGGAAACGACTCTCCAGCCTCTCCCTCTCCACCTGGATAAAATTCTTCTGGGCACTCAGCTGCTCGCAGAAGAAATTGAGTGCGTCCATGGCCTTCAGGTCCAGCACCTGCATGCGTGACCAGTGATGCTGCCCCAACGCCAGGGAATCCTCAAGGATGAAGGTGGGCGACACGTCGGCGGGAAATTGCAGCAGGATGTCCGAGAGCACCTTAGGAGTGGGCTTTAGGCTGGGGGGGGCTGGGCTGAGGGGCAACCGCAGGGGCTGCTTTGTCCTTGACTTCCCTCCCTCTCTGGGGGGGCAAGGCCACCGTCATGGTCCTCTGGGGGACTGCAGTGGACGCCCCGGAAGTGGACGGTATCTGCAGTGGAGCGTCCTTGGGAAGCGGGAGCTGTGGCAAAGTGGATACCAGCTCGGGCGCGGTGGCCGGCTGCGAAGGGGTGGTGTCCGCCATCTGCGAGGGAGGTAGCCAATGTAGCGGCAGCTGCCCAGCGCTTGGTGACCTCCACCCACACAGGGAGGCAGGGCAGCGCCCGCAGCACACTATCCCTGGCAGGCCCCGAGAGCCTCTCCCCTTCCATGGCTGAGGGGAGGGACTAAGGCGGTGCTGGCTCCCCCTGGCCGCCCACCTCCATCCTGTGTATCAGCTCCTCCAGCTTCTCTTGGCAGCGGTGGTGCAGCAGGACTTTGGAGGAGAAGTCTGTGGCCTGCACCCAGTTCAACATTTCCTTGAACAGGACCCCGTGTGGGTCACGAAGCCCCAGCTGGCCCAGCAGACTCTGGATCTCGGGCCTGGAGGGGTGTAGGTGGTTTAGAAGCGGCCCTCTCGCAGCCTGCCCTGCCAGCAGGCAGAACACAGCACTCACCAGCAGGAGGCTGAGGAGTAGAGGAAATAGGACAACAGCTGCACCACCACCTCGCTGCACTCCAGGGGAGCAGGCCAGCAGCAGCTGCAGAGCCAGCAGCACGAACTTCCTCTGCAGCTCATCCTGCTCAGGGCAGCCAGAGGCGGGGGGTGGAGAGGCAGGAAAAGGACTAGGGGGCCCAGGGGTGGCAGGACAGGGTGGGGGTGCACCTCCAGGCGGGGAGGCTCCTCCTGGTTGAGCATGAGGACCAAGATGTCATATAGCCGGTCACGCAGCTGTTGCCTCAGGCTTGGGAGCAGCCGCAGCAGTGCTTTCAGGAGGGTGGATGCGATCAGCCCAGGATATTTCTCTCAATAATTCAATAAACTGCAAGGCCAGGCCGTCTACTGTGCTCATCTCGGAGTATTCCTACATGGTCAGTCACGGTCAGTTGATACCTGCCCCACCAAAAAAAAAAAAAGCAAAAAAACCAGCCCCATACCACTTGTCCTTCGGGGAACGGGATTCCCCAGACCTCCAGGGTAAAGAAGGGGGAAAAGCCTTTTGAACCAGTTCTGCAGGATGAAGAAGTTCAGGAACTGGGGCAGATGCTGGTGGCGCTCTTCCCACAGAGAACTTCGGGGAATACCGGCCACTCTCAGCGGTATCCAAGGGGCTGTCGCCGTGACTCTGCCTCTTCAGGAGCTGCTCCAGGGCCTGGGGGAAAGAGCGGCTGAAGCCGACCACCTTCCTGCCCTTGTCCTGGACCCCCAGCCCAGGGTAGCCACCTGAAGCTTCTGCTCAGCCTGCTGGGAGGCTTGCTGCGTGTCTAAGCTGCTTGAGTCCAAGGCCCAGGAGTCCTGCTGCTCCTCATCTTCCTCTTCCCCAAACAGGATCAGTGTCCGCCGCCACAGCCACCTCTTGAGGGGATGGCAAGACCCTTCCGAAGGCCTTGATTTGCAGGCAGGAAGTCATGGGCCGCCTGCTCGGCGAGGGAGCACCCCCAGCTCTGCCCTCCAGCCGCTTGCCTGAGTCTGGCAGCTTGCCTGAGCCTGGCAATAAAGCTGGTGACTGAGAGGCATCCACGAGACGGCTGCGATCCCCGCCAGCTCCTCACAGAGCCACAGCTGCTGGAGCACCACCGAGTTGGGCACACAGCCCGGGAACTGGACAGGCAGTGGGGCGTTCTGCGGGTAGGCAGAACGCAGGGGGCTCAGGCTGGCCCAGAGCTCAGCTGCCTGCCGCACACTCAACACCAGCAGCTCCCACTGGCACTAACCCTGTCTCTGGCATCACTTGATGCTTTTTGCCCCCACCCCACACACACACCTTGGCCTGGCCCTGAGTCAGGAACTGGAGTGGCTTGGAGGATAGAGAAAGGTACCTCCAGGTGAGAGCGTGGGTGAGGAGGATCAAGGAAGGGCTGGGGGGCTGGGAGGAAGGACACTTTTTTTTTTTTTTTTTTGGGTCACCAGCGATGCTCAGGGATTACTCCTGGCTCATTTGCTCAGGAATTACTCCTGGCAGTGCTCGGAGGACCATATGGGATGCCGGAGATCAAACCCAGTTGGCCGCATGCAAGGCAAACGCCCTACCCACTGTGCTATCGCTCCGGCCCCATGGGAGGGCACCTTCTTGCGCAGGTGCCAGGAGCACTGTCCCGCTTCCCCAAACTAAGAGCAATGTCAGGGGCAGGGGAGGTAGGTGGGCATGACCCCTGAGTCCGATGTCAACACAATTCTTTTCAGCAAAGGGAATGGAAGCACAGGAAAGGATGGCCAGGGGAGTCGGGCCTCCCTTACCTTGCCAGAACCAAGCGTGGCAGGGGAAGAAACCTGGAAGCTTTGAGATGATTTCCCCTGGTTTCCGCTTCAGCAACAGAGGGATCTGGTAAAGCAGAAGTGATGGGGGCAGAGCCGGCACCCCACCCGCCAACACAGCCGGCAGCAGCATCCCCATGGGACCCTCACCGGTTCCGCAGCAGGAGCGTCCAAGTGCTGCTCCTGACCCATCCTCCTCTGCTGGTGCTGCTCCATGTTCCGAAGCTGTGGGTCCAGGCCGAGGTGTAGGCGACTGTTGTGGGAGGAGCAGGCCAGCAGCTGGGGTGGGAGGGAGTGTCACCGGGCAGGAAGGGCAGTGTGGGGACACAGGAAGGAGTTTGGGGACAGGTGCTCACCTGAAATGCTTTGCTGTGCACTTCTTGAGGATGGGGGTGATGGGAAAAGAGACACTGTGGGGGTGGACAAAGGGTGTCTGGGGCCCTTGGTGCCTCTGGGGCCAGGTGGTCCTCAGCCTGTGAGAAAACGAAGCTATTGCTGGCTTTACTTGCAAGGAGACACTCCAGGAGCTCCAGTGCTGGGAGGTGTGACCCGGGGGGCAGTTCCTGGGCGGGGGCACAGAAGAGCGGTTGGTGGGAGGCCTGCAGCAAGCAGCTGGGCCAGTGGAGCTGTCTGCTACCCCACCTTCAGGTCAGGGCCATAGATGACATGCAGGTAGTTCTCGAAGGCCTCTTGGTGCTGCCGCCAGGACAGTGAGACCCGGCGCTTGGGGTTACCTGCCCCAGTCTCAGCTTCTGCAGGTCCTGGTCTCGGAAGATCAGGGCTTCCAAGTCCTGCCACAGGGGGCCAGGATCAGTCCAGACTCCCCAGACCCCCACCTGAATCCTAAGCTTCCCCAGGGGAAGAGGGAGGGGAATCCACCTCCTCAGGTTCGGGCTGATGTGCAGCTGGACCAGGCGGTGAGGGCAGTGCTGTGGACAGAAAGGGAGCAGAGCTGGGGCGGGTAGAGCTGTTGCCAGATGGAGCTGGGCTGTCTGGTCCCTCCCAACAGGCCCGGGAAGGTCTGTAATGGCCCTGCCACCCAAGGACAAGGCCTTGTGCTTGGCTCACACCCGCAGGCCCTGGCTGGCTTCAGGGCCAGCTTTGAGGCCCTGCTGGGGTGTCGGAGCTGCCTGTCCCTTGCAGGCTGGTGAGCCTCTGCAGCTGGACTGTGTTCAGCGAAGCCTGGCAAGTAAGGGGCAAAGGAGGGTCATCCACCACTTCAGGATTCTTCTGGCACAGTGTCTGAACAGAAGAGAAGAGCCTCAAGTGGTTGGGCGCCTATCTGCGTGCAGCACCCCCATCCCCAGCTCCTATACATACACACACACACACACACACTCACTCACCCATACACACACATAGTATTCTCAAACACACCCCCAGTGCTCCTGCACACACAGCCTGTGCTCCTGCACACATTCACTCACGCCCTGCGCCTGCATGCACATACACACCCTGTACTCCTGCACACGCACCCTGTGTGCCTACACACACAGCCTGTGCTTCTGCACACGTACCCTGTGTGCCTGCACACACACACGCCTGTGCCCCTGAACACATTCACTCACACCCTGTGCACCTGCATACACATACACAAACATACCTTGTACTCCTGCACACACACACCCCCTGTGCACCTGCAATACACACACACACCCTGTATTCCTGTACACGTGCGTACCCACCACACACACCCTCTATGCTCCTGCACACATACACATACCCTGTGCTCCTGCAAATATACATACCCTATGCTCCTGCACACACACAATCACACCCTGTGCTCCTGCACACACACAATCACACCCTGTGCTGCACACACACCCCTGTGCACCTGCATGTACACACTCATCCTGTGCTCCTGCACACACAATCACACCCTGTGTTCCTACATACACACCCTGTACTGCACACCTTGAGCAGGTAGGCTGTGGGCAGGTAGAGGCTGTGTGGTATGAGGCAGAGACTGGAGCGATTGCCAACACCAGGTCCCCACTGTTGCCACAGAAGGCCAGTGCCTGGGGGGCCCTGTCCAGCTGCAGGAGTCTGTCCGGGAGGCAAGATTTTAGTCCCTGCCTCTCTGGCCACAGCTCTCTGAGACCCCCCAGGTCTCCTGCTGGCCCACCCACCGCAACAGGCGGTTCTCCTTTGTCCAGATGCGGACAGTGCAGTCCAGGCTGGAGGAGGCATACAGCTTGAGCGAGGGACAGCAGCAGAGGCCTGGGGAGAGGCGGGGACTCAGGGTCAAGGGCCAGAGCCACATGGACCCCAGGCTCCCCCTCAGCCCTGCTCCTTACCAGTGATGTGATCAGTGGGGTCATCCTGGGGTCGGTGGTCATAGCGGGTGCCATGGTCCAGACTGAGGTGCACCAAACCATAAGTGGCATTGTTGGGATCCTCAAAGCCCATGGAAATGGTCCTGCCCAGGATGCACAGTGCCACCACCGGGTGGCAGGGAGGTGAAGGTGCACAGCAGGCTCAGGCTCTCCCTCTGAGTAGGGGAAGGCGGCGCCACACCTTCACTGTCAGGTCTTCACCTGCGGCAGAAGCAAGATTGGCTGGGCCTTTGGGTGGTACTGACCTGAGGTGACTGGGCTGAGGTGACCCTTGGTGGTACAGACCTGGGGTGACTGGGCTGAGGTGACCCTTGGTGGTACTGACCTGAGGTGACTGGGCTGAGGTGATCCTTGGTGGTACTGACCTGGGGTGACTGGGCTGAGGTGACCCTTGGTGGTACAGACCTGGGGTGACTGGGCTGAGGTGACCCTTAGTAGTACTGACCTGAGGTGGCGATGCTGTTCCAGGTGGATGCTATGACTGTGACAGGACTAGGGCAGTGTGCGTCTGTGTGGAAGGTGGTCTTCCAGGAGAGCAAGTCCAGGGACCGCCAGCGTGCCATCTGTGTGCCCCACGAGGGGGTAGGTACCTGAGGGCACCCAGAGCCTTGGGGCACCCCTGTTGCCCCCTTCTACCAGGGCCACGCCCACCAGCTGTCATGGCCACGCCCACCGGACCTCAGCCCCGCTCACCACCCCCACCCCTTCACCCACAGCTGGTCCTCCTCCAGCCTTGCATCTTCCTGCCCGTCTTGTTGGCTCTGGCACCCACCGGTTCTTGTCCTTCCAGGCGTCCACCACGTCCGAAGGACGCACCTCGGCTCCGTGCTGGCGCACCATCTCCCAGGAGTCATATGCACTCTTGGGGTCCGAGAGGTGGCTGTAAAGGTGCAGGCAGCAGGGGCGGTGGGCGCGGGGCAGCGGGCGTTCTCGGTGCAGCACGCGCATGGGGCAGCAGGCCGCAGTGGCGAACACCAGGTGGCGGCGCCGTCAGCACGCACAGGACCTCCTGTGGCATGCAATAGGCCACTGCGGCTGCGGAGTCCTCGGGCTGGAGCAGCAGCGTGGTCACTGTCATCCCTGTCGCCACCGACACCAGGTAGACGGAGCCGTTTGCGCCAGGCGCACCACGAGGCGCGCGGGCAGCTGGGGCTGCAGCAGCGGGGCTTCCAGCGGCCCTGGCAGCTGGGGTGCCACCTGCAGGTGCAGCACCGGCGCCGACTAGCTGCGCCAGCGGCGGGATACAACGTGCGCAAGCGCCACAGCTGCACACTTGAGACACGCAGAGAGCAGCCGGGCAGCCCGAGGCGGGAGGCGGCAGCAGGCTGGTCACTTGCCCGAACCGCTGGTTCGGTCCCAGGCAGTCCAGCGCCACCTCGCCCACCTGTGCCGCTTCCTGCAGCTCCCACGTGCGCATCGTCCCATCCAGGGAGGCCCGATACCAACAGGGTTGAGTCGGGAAGCAGAGTCAGAGCTGTTACTGGACCTGCAAGAGGGGCATTTTGGAGACTTGGCCACGGAAGCTGGCGGGAACGCTGACTGCAGTACGGTGGGGGCAGAAGGCTGAGCCCTGGACAGAGAGACGTCTGTGGTCTCAAAGCCCTCGACATGGCGCACCTGTGTGACCCAGGAACACCATCCTGATCTGCCAGTCCACTTCCCACACCTTCACCGTGCTGTCGCGGGGAAGCTGTGATGGTGGCCTTCAGCTCTCTGCTGTGGACCAGGTCCGTGATGGCGCTGCAGGCCAGGAAGTCAGTGGTCTCAGAGCACCTGTGAAACCAGGCTCCAATGCCAGCTCACCCTCAATGCATTGCCTTGTGCCCCAGGGCCCCTCGCGTTTTATGGAGGTTCGCGCGCACATCTGTGAGGGCCCAGGTGTGCAAATCAAAGGTGAACACCTCAGCACTGTACACGGCAAAGCAGCTGTCGGAGTTCGGGCTGTCTCAGGTCCCAAAGCCAGCCGCACAAGTGCACCCCCTAGGAGCGTGGCAGTGGCTGTAGAGACAGCCCGTGGGGAACCAGGATATGCCCTCCTGCTTGGAACTTCCAGAGGGATAGGCCTCCACCTGCCTCAGCCACCAGCAGCTGCTCCCCATCGGGCAACGGCAGGCAGCAAATGGGCTTGTGTTCAGGCACCCTGGTCATCCGGGGCCCTCAGCCAGAGCAAGCCAAAATCTGGCTTTAGGAGGGCCAGCCCTGAGGGGCCCCAGCCTACAAAACCGCTCACAGCATCTGGCTGGCCTAGCACTCGCACCAGCCCTTCAAGTGCCACTGGAGCCTTGAGCTTTCTCTTCACAAAGCCATTGCCTCCGTACAAGTGCAGGAAGCTTGCACCGTCCAGCACCACAAAACAGCTGCCCTCCGCGCCCTGCACCACAGACCTCAGCCCTGCTGCCACCTTGACAACGCGCACTGGCTCCAGTCCATGAGTCAAGTGTGTCTCACGCGGCTTCGGAAGTCTTCTCCCTGTGGGGAAGGGGGTGGCAGGGGGAGCTAGTGGTCTTCCTGCTCGGGGGACCCAGGCAGTGGTTTGTGTAGGGGATCCCTGAGGGGAGAGCCAGAGCAGCCAAGAGGCCTGGAAACAGGTGACACACCTTCTCCACAGTGCTGTGGAGGTTGGAGCGAAGCAGCTGCCAGAGCTGGTGGCTTCGGGTGGCTGCTGACAGGTGCATCCGCTGCTGTGAGCTGCTGGACCACCAGGCTGCAGGGGGTAGCTTCCTCAAGCTCGGGACCCTGATCCCGCAGCCCTAAGGGCTCTGCCAGGTGAGATGCCTGGGCAGCTGGGATGCCCAGGAGGGCCAGCTCCAGAGCAAGGGGTCACCTTCCATGTTCTGGGTTTGGAGGGAGGCTGACCAGGATCTGAACCCCCAACCGCAGGGGCCAGAGCCTCCTCCTGGCTCTGCACTGGGAGAAGCACATGGCACCAGGGAACCAAACCCAGGTCTCCTGCATGAAGGCATCACCTGAAGCCTGCCACTGTCTCTGGCTCCCACCCCCGTCCTGAGCCAGCCTGAAGGGGACTGCACACACCCATCACTTTCGTCTCCACCGCTCCAGGATTCTGTTGGTTGGGGGGGTCTTAGCCACTTAACAGCTCCTCAGACCAACCGTTGCTAAGACACTTGCAGCTACAGGCCCCGCCCCAAGCCGGATATCGGAATTAGCCCACGTTCTGAGCCAGAAGCCACTTTCAGTTGAAAGGGAATTGCTCCTTCTGTCCATCCATCACTTCCTCCGAGCTTCAGGCGGCTGGACCTCCCTAGGCCGCCGATCAACAGCGCCGACCGCTCACTGTTGCTAGGATACATGGAGTCCCGCCCCGCCCACAGCCCCGCCCCTTGTAAGCTGTCGGCGCGGCGCGCAGAAGTCACAAACTTTTATTGGAAACAAACGAGCTGCAGCAAAGTGACACTCAGTGCACACTGCCCAGTGGGCAAGGTAGGGGTACAGGTGGGCGTCCGGGAGAGGTGACCACTGGGGGCCTGCTTGCTGGGTCTTGGGCCCTTGGGACTGGAGTGTGCAGGCCCAGGCCCAACCCAGTACAAAATACAAAAATAAACTCTATGGTCCTGCAGCCCTGTCCAGTCAGCTCCCTTTGGGCAGGGCAGAGACTCTACCCAACAGGCTCGATACTGTCCTGTCCAGCCGCCATGTGGGCAGCAGGAGCCTGTGGGCTAAGTGGACGATCCATACGCAGGGAGGCCAGGGGCCAAGTCGGAATGACCTGGGTGGTGCTTTCGAGCTGCAGCAGGACCAGGGTCGTCAGCAGCTGGGGACTAGGGGCCCGCAGGCGGGCAGGTCCAGGCACTGGCTGAAGCTGGATGAAGCTGGGGTCTCTGCTCCTGCCCCTCACATACACATCACTGGGACCCTAAGCAGGAACAAGCACACAGCAGGCCGTCAGGGAGAATGCAGAGGGGCCCAGGCTCAGGGACCAGGTCACCACAGCCCACGCGTACCTGTCCTCCATGGCGCCACTCTCCTCAGGTCCTCCCTCGCTGCCTCCGCCCCACTCTCTTCCTCCTCCTCCTCCTCCTCCTCTTCCTCCCCCAGCTCCATGTCCAGCTCGTTGCCCGCCTCGGAGGGAGTATACGTGGACCCACTGGGGGAGGTGGGGGGAATTGCCTGAGGACCCGCCACCGAGCCGAGGCAGGATGTCCAGGGAGGGCAGAGCCGTGGGAGAGTAATGGGGGAGGGTCACGGGGGTGGGGAGCAGGGGCCAACCTGATGGAGCGGCAGCTGAAGAAGACAATCCTCTTGAGACGCTTGTTATAGAAGAAGTAGTTGAAGGACCAGAGGCTCCCCATCCTCCCCAAAGGGGGTCCGAGTCCAGGTCTGGGTTGTAGCTAAGGAGTGCGGGCCAGAGGCAGCGTGAGGTCCCAGGCCGCCCTGCCCCTAGCCCCTCAGGGGCGCAGCACACCTGTAGATGTCACACTCAGCCAGGCAGATCTCCTCGTCCACTGCGTTCCACAGCTGAGGCTTTAGGGCCTTGAAGTCCTCCCGCACGGCTGAGAACAGGCTGCAGTTGACTGCATTCACCACCTGGACCGGCCACAGGCAGGGCTCAGAGTCCTGAGATAGGGAGGCCCCACGGACAGCGGGGAAAGATGGGGAACAGCAGAGGGGCAGCAGGGCCCTCATTCCCCAACACTCACCCAGCTGAGACTGGGCTCCCGGCTAAACTTCGTGGCTCCGCGCCGTGCTGAAGTCGTAGTCGGGCGGAAGGACTCGTTGAGAGTGGCAATCAGGTAGAAGAGGGTCTTGCGGCTGCACTTGCCGCTCAGTGGGCCCTCATCCTCGCCTCCCTTGGCTCTTGCTCAGCCTAAAAAAAAAAAAATATCAGCCGGGCACAGCCCTGTCCCAGAAGCCCTGGGACCAGCTTCTGTGCTGGCTCACCTGCTGGGACTCAGGCCGGACGTCTGCGGCGGAGACAGGGCCTCCAACACATGGGGCTGCCCCTCCTGGCAGAACTGCTTAAACATATGCTTGTCGTCGCCCGCCATCTTGCACGAGTAGCTCTCGATCCTGTGACATAGACAGCTGTGGATCTTGCCACCCAGCTGGGTTCCACTCCCACCTGGACAGAGTGACCCTGGAGCTGTCCAGCTCCACCCCACTCCCAAGCCCAGGCCTCACCTGCCGTGATGTGGGCATCTCCCGTCTCCACGGTCAGCTGTGAGTTAATGGCCTCGAAGCTGGAGTTTTCCAAGAGCTTCATCCTCAGGGAGGGTCCTGCACACTGAAGAGCTAGCTGGGGCCTGGAGGAAGAGCCGTTCCATGGGTAGGGGTCCGCACTCTGCCTCCATCCCCCTCAAAAAGCAGAAACCCCTGGAAACAAGCTAGATGGATCCCTCAGAGCCTACTCCCAAGTACTGTGCCAAGCTGGCTCCTGTTACCTGAAATCTGCAGGTTAGACACACCTCTCACCCCCTCCTGGGTCGGGATGCAAGCTTAGCCTCCAGCTCTCCATCAGATTCAGGAGCCTAATCTTTATTGGGGTCACCGTGGGTCCGTGAGGGCCTCTCTGGCTAGGCACCTCAAGCGGACTAAGAACCTACACCCGGTTAAGACCAAGGCCTCCTCCCCATTCAAGGTAGCTTCCTAGAAGAAAGAAACGGATAGACTTCTCCGTTCTCCTGCTAGCGTTAGCAGGTGCTCCCTAATTTCTCCAGGCCCAGGAGCAAACAGTGCAGCGACGGTCCCTGCAAAGGCCCGTTGTCCGACCACTGGGTAGCGCCTGCCTCCCGCCAGAACCCAGAGGGACCCGCCGCCCCTGCACAGTGAACTTCAGGCCCCGAGGGCGGAGCGCCTGGTGCGCACGCGCGGCGGCGCGCGGCCCGCTGGGGCCCGTAGTCCCGGAGGCCCCAAGACGGCGGCCCGGCACCGGCGCTCACCCACCTGCCTGTCTGGGCTAGATCGGGCTGCGCCGGGTGGTGGGCTGAGAAGCGGTGCGGGCTCGGGGCAGCGCAGCTTCTCTCACGACCGGAGGGCGGCCCCGCGGCCTCCGCTCGGGCCGCGCTGTATCCGGGAAGGGAGCTCCGCGGCGACGTCCCGTTACTCCCCGGCCCCGCCGGCCCGTCCGGGCTGCCACCGCGACATAGCCTCGCCCCTGCACGGCGCCCGACTCTCGCGACCGACCTGCCAGCCGACCGCCACCAGTCACGCAGCGAAGCAGCTAGCGACCTCTGCCTCCCCGGGCCGGACAACAAGCGTCCGCAAGGTCCGGCCCCGCACCTCTGAATGGCCGGCAGTAGCCTCCCGGAACCCGGAGCACGGGCAGCCATTGGGGGTGCGGGCTGCCGCTCAGTCCATTCCTCAACTCCTACTGGACGGCGCACCTGTCGGTCACGCTTTTCGGGCAGATGCCCGCCCATTTCCTGCCCTCATTGGTCTGTGCCTTCACCTGCCCCGCCCCGTGAGGCCCGTTCCCGAGAGGGGAGGGCGGGGTCGCCACGACTGACGGGAGGCGGGGTCGCTGGCAGCTTCGGGGTCTAGGTGGGACGTGGGGCCAGGCACCTGGGGGCTCCACCATGCAGCCCCGCTGTCCAGCCCGCCTTCAGCGTGGCTGCTGCGTCCGCCCCTGACGCTTTGCCCCGGCGTCCCGGCGTCCAGAGCCCGCCTGGCACCCCCGCGCCTTGCGCCCCCGGGTCCCTGAACATCTAAGAGTCAAGCGAGACGGCCGCACACTGACCCCGCCGTCCTCCGCAGGCCCCGGTCGCGCGCGAACTCCAGGCTCACGGAGCAGGTTTCCGGCCGGCAGCGGCGCGCGGCGGCCCGAGCTCACGGAAGCTGTCCGGGGGCCGGGACGCTGACCGGACCAGGGATGGCGCCGCCGGCTGGTGGCGCGGCGGCGTCCTCGGACCCGGACTCAGCTGCTGTGTTGCTAGCAGTGCACGCTACAGTGCGCCCTCTGGGCGTGGGGCCCGAGGCTGAGGCGCCCCTGCGG
>JAJIBD010018598.1:0-13993 GCA_021461705.1 Cryptotis parvus | reverse complement strand
CAAGGACACACCACACCAATGAACTTTATCTGAACCCCAGACCTAAGTTCAAAAATACTGACATAGACTTAATAAAATGTAGGCCTAAAAATTCAAAATGTCTGTTTTCAAGAAAAGAATTATAAGAAGCGTGGGGCTGAAAGATAGTGCAAAGCCAGGAGTGACCCCTGAGCACTGCCCCCATCCCACAAGAGATTAGGAAATGCACGAACCCATATCCGATAAGAAAAAATTGAAAGCGATAGATGCTAGAAGCACAAGATGATATAAAATGTGTTTACCTGTATTTCATGCACTGATCTGAGAAGAGTAAGAAATGTAAACAGAAAGAAAATACAAAGATACAAAGACAGAGGTCTATAATGAGGTCTATAATTGTTACTGGTATTTGGCATATCAAATAAGACACAGGTATTAACCAGGAGTTAACCCTGAGCATTGCCAGGCTCTGCCATGCCAGGCTCTGCCATGTGGGTAGCATACTCTTGTAGTCATCTCTAAATCCAGCATTTATTGGTGAACCGTTCGGGCCGGGCTGTGATAGGCTGGTCTGCTGGGTGGATTTCTGATGAGGGAAGTTCAGATGTGGAAAATGGAGGCCCTCATGGAGTGGGGGGTCTGATGTCCTTTGTTATGTAATTATAGACCTCATTCCCATGACCTGATGGAATGGTTTGAGGCTCTTTATGTTCCTGGAGCAAGCAGGTGCCCTTAGGCTCTACTTGCATGAGACAGGACATATGGAGATGTTACTGGTGCCCGCTCGAGCAAATCGATGATGAATGGGAAGACAGTGATACAGTGATACAAAGACAGAACTTCTAGAGATTAAAACAAATAAAAAGTACGGATTAACAGAAGATGGGACCCTGCAGATTGCTGCTAGCAGAAACCAGGCAGACACAGACAGACAGAAAGACCACAGGCACATCAGCTGCGGGCTACCTGCAACAAAAAAAACATATGTTTAATACAGTCCCCAAAGTGGGAGAGAAGGTATAAAGGAAAATATTTGAAGAAACAGTGATTTTAACAAGACCCCCCAGCACAAGAAACACGAAGCAAAGCATAACAAAGGACATCAGAACCAAAGTGCTGGAAGCAATCACTGTATCACTGTCTTCCCTTCATCATCTATTTGCTCAAGCGGGCACCAGTAAGATCTCCATATGAAGCAATAAAGAAGAAAAATCTTAAAAACTCAACCCAGAGGGCCTGAGCAATAGTGTAGTGGGTAGGGCGCCTGTCCTGCACGCGGTCAACATGGCATCACATATGTCCCCCAGAGCCAGCAGTGATCCTGGGCATCACCAGTGCGACCCAAAAAAGGGAAAACCAAACCAAACAAAAACCCCACGGGCTGAGAAAGGCAGCTCAGAAGGCTGTGACCGCGCGTGCTGCGTACCCAGGCCCGAGGCAGAATCCCCACACCGCAGAATCTCCCCTCCACCCCAATCGGCCACAGTGCCAGAAATGGCCCCGGTCTCAAAAAGCTTCATGTTTTGGTGTGCGTGACGGATGGGGATCAGGTATCCGTATCAACAGTGCTCGGGGATACATGGTGTCAGTGAGTCACATTTAAGCACCTTCTGCTGTACTCTCTGGTCCTCACAGAAAAACTTAGTTAATTAAAAAACATTTTTAACTTAAGGAAGAGAAAAGATACGTTAGTCATAAGAACAAAGATTAAAATATCAGCACTTCTCAGCATAAACAAGGAAGAAACACAATCTAAACTTCTCTATCAGGTGAAACGATTTTTTTTGAATGGGGAGATATAAATATTTTCAGGAGCATAAATACTTTAAAAGAGAATCACAGGGGCTGGAGCGATAGCCCAGCCGGTAGGGCGTTTGCCTTGCACGCGGCTGGCCTGTGCTGGCCCGGGTTCGATCCCCGCTTCCCATATGGTCCCCCGAGCACTGCCAGGAGTGATTCTTAAGTGCAGAGCCAGGAGTAACCCCTGAGCATCGCCGGGTGTGACCCAAAAAAGCAAAAAAAAAAAAAAAAAAAGAGAATCACAGACATGGGGCAGAGCTGCTACTGGCTCTCCCTGTGCCCAGCAACTCACGGAGGCGCCGAGGAGGGATGGTGGGTTCTAGTCCTGGCCCGCCACCCCAGCAGAGCCTTGCAACAAGCCAGACGACCCCCCCACTCCATGAGGGCCTCCATTTCCACATCCAGACTTCTCTCTCGTCAGAACTCCACCCAGCAGACCAGCCTATCACAGCCCAGCTCACACGGCCGCTTGCGCCTGCGGTTCATCAATAAATGCCAGACTTAGAGATGACTACAAAGAGTATGCTACCTGCACGGCAGAGCCTGGCAAGCTACCTGTGTTGTATTTGATATGCCAAATACCAGTAACAAATATAGACCTCATTCTGGAATGGATTGAGGCTCTTTATGTTCCTGGAGCAAGCAGATGCCCTTGGGCTCTACTAGCATGAGACAGGACATATGGAGATGTTACTGGGGCCCGCTCCGAGCAAATCGATGATGAACGGGAAGAAAGACAGTGAAACACTTTAAAAGAATACCAGCAGCATGGGGCGGAGTGATAGCCCAGCAGTAGGGCATTTTGCCTTGCACGCTGCCTGACCGTGCCAGCCCGGTTCGATCCCCGGCATCCCATATGGTCCCCAGAGCACCACCAGGAGTAATTCCTGAGAGCAGAGCCAGGAGTAACCCCTGAATGTCGCCGGATGTGACCCCAAAAAAAAAAAAAGAAAAAGAATACCAGCAGCAGACCAGCACGAGAAAACGTAAAGTTCCGGCTGAATAAAAACTGCACCAGTTGGGATTGCAGATCTACACTTAGGCAATGAAGAGTACCACAAACAGAAAAAGGAAAGTAAAAATTTTTATTTCTTCAATCTCTTTAGACAACACTCTTCATAAATAAAAACTTTTACTTGCGTGATTTAAAAACTGTAATGGTACTAACTCTGATGGGTGGGAAGGACAACTGCTATAAGCTCTTATAATACAGGAAAATGGTATATAACTCGAGAGGACTGTTGCAAGTCAAAAACCACTAAAGGAGCCCCTAAATAACAAATGAATATAGCTAAGAGGAAAAAAGGGAAATGAAAAATTTAATCCTCTAACCAAAAGGCAGGGGGAAAAGGCAGAGAAGGGAAAAGGAACAGATAGGACAAATAGAAAGTAACAAACAAGGATCCAAGAACAGCACAGCGGGTATGGCACTTGCCTTTCACACGGATGCGCCACCACATCTTACTGCCCCTGGAGCTCTACCCTGAGAACAGGGCCAGGAGTAGGCTCTGAGCACAGCTGGGAATAGCCCAAACACCAAAAAAACTAAAATAATAAAGACCATGAACAATATGACAATTTTATTTTTTGTGCTTTTTGAGTCACACCCAGTGATGCTCAGAGGTTACTTCTGGCTCTGCACTCAGGAATTACTCCCTGGCAGTGCTGGGAGTGAGGGGGCTATATGGATGCTTGGGGATTGAATCCGGGTCAGCTGCTTGCAAAGCAAATGCCCTACTCACTGTGTCATCACTCCGGCCCTGGCAGATTTTAAACCACACGCTCAGCAATCAAATTAAAAAAGCAACAGCCTTGGTGGCGAGGCGATAGCTCAGTGGGTAGGGCATTTGCTTTGCACAGGGCCGACCAGATTGATTCCCGGCATCCCATATGGTCCCCCAAGCACCGCCAGGAGTCACTCCTGAGTGCAGAGCCAGGAGTAACCCCTGAGCATCACCGGTGTGACCAAAAAAAAAAAAAAAAAAAAAAAAGGCAAGAGTCCAAATACCCACAACGATAAGGTAAAGATTATCAAACTGAATAAAAGCAAGAACAACTTCCTTTAAAAACTAACTAAAGGGGGCTAGCCAGCATAGTGGGCATGGTGCTTGCCTCAGCAAAGGACGAACCCAGGTTCAATCCTGGGCATCCCATATGATCCCCCAAGCATGGCTAGGAGTAATTCCTGAACACAGAGCCAGGAGTAACACCTAAACCTTGCCAGGTGACCCAAAATAAAAGCAAAAAAAAAAAAAAAGTAACTGAAGGGGTTGGAGAAATAGCACAGTGGATAAGGAGCTTGCCTTGCAAACAGCTGATCCAGGAGCAATCCCCAGCACCAAATACGTTGCCAGGAATGTTGCCTGCCAAGAATGTTCCAGAGTACAGAGCCAGGCAGGAGTAAGACCCTAAACACAGCCAGATGTGGCCCCAAGAGAAAACAAAACTAAGTAAACAACAAAATAAAACCAAAGTAAACACAGCACTTGAAAAATAAAGACAGACGGGGCGGAGCGATAGTCCAGTGGGTAGGGCTTTTGCCTTGCACGCAGCCAGCCTCTGCCGGCTTAGGTTCGATCCCGGCATCCCATAGTGGTCCCCTGAGCACTGCCAGGAGTAATTCCTGAGTGCAGAGCCAGGAGTAGCCCCTGAGCATTGCCGGGTGTGACCCAAAAAAGCAAAATGAATGAATGAATGAATGAATGAATGAATGAATGAATGAATGAATGAATGAATGAATGAATAAAGACAGAGGGGCCAGAAAGATTGTACTCAGGTTCAATCCCTGGCATTCTATAGGGGCTCCCCCACCAGGGCTAATTCCTGAGCAGAGCCAGGACTAAGCAAATCCTGAGCATCACTGCTTGTGGCCCAAAAATGTCAAACAAATAAATATATGAGTGGCTATGAGAGAAGTAGTCAGGATCAAAGAAAACTGCCAGCCAACAGGGCCGGAGTGACAGCACAGCAGGTAGGGCACTATGGGATGCTGGGTCCAATCAGAAACCCAGCATCCCATATGGTCTCCTGAGCACCACTGGGAGTAATTCTTCAGTGCAGTGCCAGGAGTAGCCCCCTGAGCATTGCAGAGAAAAAAAGAGAGAGAGAGAAAGAGAGAGAACTATCAGAATAAAGAGGATCATTTCAAAACAACAAAGGAGTCTAAACTTTGTTAAGATTAACTTTCAATAGAAAGTTAATCCTAATGTTTGAGTTTTTGGGGTATTTTTGCTTTTTTTTTTGTGTGTGTGTGACTCCCAGGGGCCAATCCAATAATACTCAACCAGGTCTGTTGATAAGTGCTGCTCAGTCCCGTAGGGGTTTGTGATCAAACTTGGCTCTTTGCACATGCAGTTCATGTGTCCCTGACTCCTGAGCTGTATCTTTCTGGCCTGGTATTTAAGTAATTATAGACCTCATTCCCATGACCTGATAGAATGGTTTGAGGCTCTTTATGTTCCTGGAGCAAGCAGGTGGCCTTGGGCTCTACTTGCATGAGACAGGACATATGGAGATGTTACTGGTGCCCGCCCGAGCAAATCGATGATGAACGGGAAGACAGTGATACAGTGATTTAAGTACCTGGTAAGATAAGTACATTTCAAACGACACAAAGTAAAAGTGATAAAGTTGACAGAAATTAATCCTTAGCAATTTTAAGCATCCCCTTATAACTAAGAGAGTAAATAAACAGAAAATCAGTAAGACTAAGGAATATTTGAACAGAAGCATGAATCAGCAAGCTAATCAACTTGTATAAAACTGACAGCAGCAGAATAAAATTATGTGTGAACACCACAACTAAGCACACAACCCCCAGTCAGCAGCAAAGCCAAGTATGCGTGCAATGCCACCAACTGTCTGCACTCTCCAATCACAGCAGTGGAAAGAGGAAAATATATCAGGAGAAAGCAATCTAAACATAGAAACATAGTAAAGCAAATAACGAAAGCAAATCAAGACAAGAAAATGAAATTTTTTAGAAATTAAAAAGAAATATTAAAACCAACAGTTGGTTTTAAGATCATTAAAACTGATGAACCAAGTCAGACTTAAAAGATTAAAGCAAAAATTACAATTGCCAGTATCAAGAAAAGAGAAAACATATCATTATATTCTCTCTATCTACACACACACACACACACACACACACACACACACACACACACACAGTACAATAGAATAAGGTGCCTGCCCTACACACATCTAATCTGGGTTTGGTTTGATCACACATGGTCCCCCAACCTCCACCAAGAGTTGTCTGTGACTGCAAAACCAGGAGTATGTCCTGAGCATGTCAGGTATGGCCCCAAAAACCAGAAACTAAGAAACTTAGGAATATCTTATCACAATTCTGACAACTTAGAAAAAATGGACATGAATTAATAAAACTCAGGGCCAGAGCGATAGCACAGTAGGTAGGGCATTTGCCTTGCATGCAGCCAACCTGGGTTCAATCCCCAGTATCCCATTTGGTCCCCTGAGCACCGCTAGAGTAATTTCTGAGTGCAGAGCCAGGAGTAATCACCGGGTGTGACCCCAAAAAAAAAAAAATCTACCCAAGAAAAAAAATGGGTATCTTAAATAGTTCTGTACTTGTGTAAGAAACTGAACTTGCAGGGGCTGAAGTACAGGAGATAAGGAACTTGCCTTGCATGTGACACCAGTTTGATCCACTACCATATAACCTGCCCGCGAGTACAGCCAGGAGTGATCCCTGAGCACAGAGGAAATAAGCTTGAGCACTGCTGGGCGTGGCTCACACTGCCCCACCACCAAAAAAAATAAAAAAAAAGAAACTAACATACAAACATGCCTCGCATGCTAACCCTGGTTCTATCTTAAGCACCACAAAGATTCCCCAAACACTTCCTGGAGTGATTCCTGAGTACTGGAACAGGAGTAAGCCCTGAGCACCTCTGGGTATGGCCAGAAGACTCCACTGGTAAATTTTATTATATAATCTAAAAAAAAAAAAAAAAAATACAAACGCTATACAAACTCAGAAAATTTAAAAGGGGAAAAAAAAAACCTCACTTCCTCAATTTCTAGGGACTAAGCCTTCATACTCATCCAAAATTCTCAAGCTGGAAATTCTTATGTGCAATACATGGAGTTTGGGTCAGAGAGACAGTACAGCAGTCAGGGCGCTTGCCTTGCGCCGTAGCTGAGTCAGGTTTAATGCCCAGTATCCTATAGCCTCCACGAGTGATCCCTGAGAGCAGGACCAGGAGTGAGCCCCCGGTTTAGGGGGTGACGATGATAATGGAATAAAAGGGGACTTGGAAGGGACAATTAGGTAATGAAGGTGAATCAGGCAATCTTGAGCGGCACTAACCCAGCAGAGCTCCCTTCTCCTTTGATCATGAGGCACAAACGAAGCCCTCCTCTGGCCATGTGGCATGCTGACGTGGCTTTCCAGCCTCAAAATGAAAGAAATACAGTTCTTTGTTTATGGGCTACCCGCTCTGTGGTATTTTAACACTCACAACAAAGATACTGATGTATTCCACAAGGATAACATTATGACCCTTCCATGAAAATCAGGTGAACACATGTTAAGAAAACTACAGTTCAATATACCTCAATATACAGAGGAAAACACTGTTAATCAATTCTGGCACATCCAATCTAATATTCTATAGAGAGAGCGAACATCATGGCCAAGAAACTTTTTATTCTGCAAAAATGGGGTTAAGCTTTCATTCATTGCTTAATCTCAGTAGAGGCAGAGTAGCATCTGAAAAAAAATTCAATATTCACTGCTATCAAGTGTTAATAGATTTATATGGCTAAACAGAATAAGGATGTTTTTGGTATTATGTATTCTAGGCTTACAATTTTTAATTTAAAATTATTTCCCAAGAGTCTTCTTTAAAATGACAACACATGAACAGCTTTAATCTCAGTATAATCACCTAACTTGATGCCTTATAGTATATATACATCATAAAACTAAGGTCAGAGAGTAATTTTTTTTTTTTACTCAAAATCTCATTTTCTTCTATAAAGTTCAGGAATCTAAGTCTGTATAATTAGCTTCTAACTTCTACCTGTCCCTAATCCTACCATTATATAATGGTTTATTATATACCATTTCATAATGTCAATTATAAAGACATGAATATGGGAAATATATGTCTCCCCACCCGGCAATGCTCAGGGGTTACTCCTGGCTCTGCACTCAGAAATTACTCCTGGTGGTGCTCAGGGACGGCACCCTGGTGGATGCCGGGATCAAACACGGTCAGCTGCATGCAAGGCAAATGCCCTACCCGCTGGACCAATCCCAGGGCCTCACACATGTGTCCTGAGTCACATCTCTAGCCTGCAAATACATTTCTGGTTCTTTTTCAAGCTATTTTCTGCTACAACTAAAGAAAAATATATCTAACAAAGTCATAAACAAGTACTGTGGAAGCCTACCAAAAATCTAGGCTGAATGGAGGAAAGCGTGAGATACTGGATTAGATCAGAGAGGTGGTTCCGGGCAGCGTGCGCCGTTACTGTGTAAGACTGTGACTGGGTGCAATCTCAACACAACAGCAAACAAGTAAGACAGAGGTCTGGGCTAAGTAGGTAAGTGAACAGAAAGATTTTGATCCAGAACAAACTGCCCTGATAATGTCATGAAAAGGAACAATACTGTTACAAGAAGCCTAACGCGAGTCAGAGAAGACAGCTTGCTGGACTGGAGCATGCTTTGCATGCAGGAAACCCGAGTTCAATTCCTGACATGGTCCTCCAAATACTGCGCCATGACAGCCCCTAAGTACCAGCAAGCCTGGCCCAAAAACCGTGAGGAGAGGAAAATAAAAGACTGTGTAAAGTGGTCTAGGGAGGAGGTTCAGGCGGGAGTCAGAAGTCCAATGCTCAGTACCCCATAGCCCTCACCATCACTGGGATAGCTCTTGTAGGACCCCCGGCCTGCTGGACCCATGCTGCACTCAGCCATCTGACCTGGTCAACCACATACTGCTGGGATGGGCCCCAAAGACCCTGAGCACGGCCTGACCCTGAGGGGTCTCAAGTGTCATCAGGGAGGTCAGGTAGTCCCCAGGGGCACATGGTCCAAGCAGCTCCACATCCTCGGGCCCCTGCACTGAACTACCAGTCCTGTGGACCACGTGTATCCGCATACTTGGAGGGATCTCAGACCTCCAAGTTCCTCTTAGAGCCTCTCCCAAAAAAAGGCATAATAAAAAAATTGGGGGAATGGGGCCACACACAGCTGAGTTCAGGGCTTACTCCTGGCTCAGTGACCTGAATGTGGTACCCCTGAATCAAAGCCAAGAGAGACATGGGCAAGGTAAGTACCCTCCCTACCATCTATCTCTCTGGTGCCCGTAATATTTTTCTGTTTATTTGGGTGTCACACTCAACAACAGCTCAGGGCTGACTCCTGGCTCTGTGCTCAGGAAACCATACGGGTGCCAGAAATTGAACTGAGTCAGCTTTATTCAAGTCAAGAGCCCAACCCATTTGTTCCCCGCCCCATAGTAACATTTTTGAAAAACTAGTTTTTAAAAATTAATCACAAATTTCTTATAAATGGCTTTAATTCACATATTAAATTGCAGAAACTCCAGAGTAAATTTTTTCAAATCCAGCTATATAAACTAGATATAAATAGCAGAAAATTAAGAGGAGACTGAAAGAGCTGAAAAGAAAAGATGTAACTATTTTCCTCCCAAATGACTAAAGAATTTAAAGCAAAATAACAATACTTTGGATAAAGGGAAACATTTTAGCAATGAGAAAGAACAATCCAAAAACTTGGATGTAGGGGCCGGAGCGATAGTCCAGCGGGTATGGCGGTATGGCTTTTGCCTTGCATGCGGCTGACTTGGGTTCGATCCCCGGCATTCCATATGGTCCCCTGAGCACTGCCAGGAGTAATTCCTGAGTGCAGAGCCAGGAGAAACTGCTGAGCATTGCCAGGTGTGACCCTCCTCCCCCAAAAAAAAAAAAAAAGACTTGGATGTATGTTATGGAAGGTAGTCTATAAAAGTGACACAAGAAAGAAGTCACCTGGAATTTCCCTCACACCCTTCCTCTACTGATGCTTTCTGGGGTCCCACACATGTTGGGAGTTGTACTCACCAGGAGTCACATTACCAAGCTGTGCAGCTCACACACTTGGAAGAAGTGCTTACTGTGAGTCAAAGTCCTTTGGTTGAGATGCCACAGCAGATCTGCACTTCAAAAAAATGTTAAGACGTTTTCCATAAGGAAAATTTTAACAAATAGAAATATAAACTTCCACAAAGCCATTAAAAAGAGTAATGGCAAATATACGGCCGAGCAATAGTACAGCAAGTAGGGCATTTACCCTGCACTCGGCCGACCCGGTTCAATCCCCAACATCCCAAATGGTTCCAAGCATGGCTAGGAGTAACCCGAGCACTGCCGGGTGTGACCCAAAAAAGAAAAGGGGGGAGAAGCAAAAGAAATGACAAATATAAGGCTAAAAGACTTTTCCCCCATTTAAACATTTCCTTTTGCAGCTGTAGTTCTATTTGTCACAGCCGCGGGCCAGAGTGATAGCACAGCTGGTAGGGTGCTTGCCTTGCAAGCAGCCAACACAGGTTCGATCCCAGCATCCCATATGGTCCACCCAGTACCACCAAGAGTAATTCCTGAGGCAGAGCCAGGAGTAACCTCTGAGTATTGCCAAACATGGCCCCCCAAGAAATAAAATCACAGCACAATGACTAGCAGAGAGTATGGGAGAGGAGTGCTGAAAGGATTTTGCATTTCATGTGATATAATACTATTTTAAGATTAGAGATGCATTTTGCTAAAGATAAGCAATTTCCTGGGAAATAGTCACCCAACCCCCATCTGATAATGGGTTAATATCCATGACATATTGGGCACTGGTAGAACTTTACAAGAAAACAGCCAACCCCATCAAAAAATGTGGAGGAGAAATTAACAGAAACTTTCAAAAAGAAGAAATTTGAATGGCCAAGAGGCATATGAAAAAGTGCTCTTCATCATTAATCACAAGGAAGACGGAAATCAAAACAACCAGGTACCATCTCACACCACAGAGACTGGCACGCATCCAAAAGAGCAAGAACAACAGTGCTGGCATGAATGCAGGGAGACAGGGACTCTCAGCCACTGTTGGTGGGAGTGCCAACTGATCCAGCCCTTTTGGAAAACAATATGGACATTCCTCCACAAACTAGAAATAGAGCTCCCTTTTAACCCCGCAGTACCACTCCTGGAACCATACCCTAGAGACCCCAAAACACACAGCAGAAACACCATCTGCACTTCTATATTCATTGAAGCACTATTCACAATAGCCAGAATCTGGAAACAACCTGAGTGCCCGAGAACAGAAGACTAGCTAAAGAAACTATGGTACATCTACACAATGGAATACTACGCAGTTGTCAGGAAAAAAAATGAAGTCATGAAATTTATCTGCAAGTGGATAGACATGGAGATTATCATGCTGAATGAAACTAGAAGGAAAAGGACAGCTCCAATGTATAAGAGAAGGAGAGTAAGTAAGTTTCTATTTATGACTTTTCTGTTTAGCATTGTCTTCTGGGCTATCCCAGCCAGTTGCCAAATGTGTACATCACCTTGGACATTTCCAGTCTAAAAGGTCAAACATATCTGCGACCCCCACTTGACTGAGTGGGGCTGAAGAACAGAAAACTGCCTGCTATAGAGGCAGGCTGGGGGGAGAGAACGCAGGGACATTGGTGGTGGGAATAGGGCACTGGTGGAGGGAACGGGTACTCGTACAGAACACTATATGACGGAAACACTGTATGACTGAAACCCAATCACCAACATCTTTGAAATTGTATATCTCACGGTAGCGTAATAAAAAAATTTTTTTTTTTAAAAATACAAAAAAGAGACCAGAGGCGATAGCCCAGCGGGTAGGGGTGTTTGCCTTGAACGTGACTGGCCCATGCTGGCCGGGGGTTCAATCCCCGGCATCCCATATGGTCCCTCGAGCACTGCCAGGAGTAATTCCTGAGTGCAGAGCCAGGAGTAACCCCTGAGCATTGCTGGGTGTGACCCAAAAAAGAAAAAAAAAAAAAAGATAGGCAACTTCTAAAAAATTAAATAGGTAATAAGCTAATAGTGGTGGCAAAACATACTTTTTAAAACTCAATACAACTGGTAGAATTTTATAAGAAAAAAAAAAAACTCCTTCCAAAAAATGAGGAGAAAAATGAACAGAAACTTCATCAAAGAAGAAATTGAAAGGCTGAAAGGCACACCACATGCTCTACATCACTAATCATCAGGGAGATGCAAACCAAAATGCAAACCAAAACAATGAGAGATCTCACACCGCAGATACTGGCACACATCCAAAAGAAGAACAAGAGCTGGCACAGATGCAGGGAGAAAGGGACTCTCATTGCTGGTGGGAATGCCAACTGGTCAAACAATATGAACATTCCCTCAAAAAACTAGAAATTGAGCTCCCATTGGACCCAGCAATACCACTCCTGAACACACCCTGGGACCCAAACACACAGCGGAAACGCCATGTGCACTTCCATGTTCACTGCGGCACTATTCGCAGCTGGCAGAATCTGAAACAACCCAAGTGGCCGAGTACAGACGACTGGATAAAGACACTATGGCACTTCTACACAGTGTAACATGCAGCTGTTAGGAAAAAAGGAAGCTATGATATTTGCTTATAGGTGGGTGGACATGGAGAGGAGCATGCTGGTGAAATGAGTCAGAAGCAAGGCAAGCGCTCTACCAGCTGTGCTTTCTCCTCCAGCCCTAGGTCATGCATTTGTATATGTGCAGTGAAAGGGATGAATTTTACTATAAATCTAAATCTGAATTCTCAAGGAGAGGAGAATAGTAACGTAAGTATCAGTATGTACCAGAGCAAATGTATTCTAGTGGTCTTTGGCATATCTTTAAATAGCCTGCAGGGTTGGGGGAAAGGATGGAAACTAGGCTACATACTCTGCCTGGGGGAGCACCAGGTTCAATCCCACCACAGCATGCTTCCCTGAGCACTGTCAGGTGTGGCTCAAAGTATCTAAAGAACAAATGAACAAATAGTACTTTTAACACACCAATGGGGCTGGCACGTGGTTTCAATGGCAGAATACATGGTGCACAGATACGAAGTTCCTGGGTTTAATCCCCTGGCCCTATGTGGACCCTGAGAAACACCAGGTATGGCCCTGGTGAGTCACAGAGCACTGCCAGGACCTCACAACACTGACAACAAAGAAAACCCAAATTATCTATTCAAAACAAATATGGGGGGCTCGGAAGGCTCTCTCTCAAAGGGGGAAGACACACGCCTGTCATGAGCAAACCTAGACATCAAGCCGAGCGCTACACTGCCCCAAGCACACCGGGACCCAAGAATCCCTCTCTCTGTACCTGAGAACTGAACCCTCGGACCCAACCTGCTTGGTCAAGTACTGGTACCAAACGGACAAGGTTAGAAACAGGAATATCACAAACATGTCACTTATGAATACAAATATAAAAATCCTAAATTACTCATAATCTAATTCAGCACTGTGTATTTCGAAAGAAAAGCGCAAAAGTAGCATGTGTCACCGGCACTGCAAGCATGCAATAGTGCACTAAAATAATAAAACCTTAACAGCATGATTTACTACGTTAGCTTTTTTTTTTAATGAACTGTGACTCATTTACTCACAATATTTACTGTTTCCTTTTTTCCTAGGGATTGAGAGGTAATAGTAACTAAATTTAGAAGCCTTCCCCTACTAGAATTTATGGTCCAGTCAAAGACCACAAAATAACAAACAAAAATACATATATAAGAGAAATATGTCAGACAGCAGTAAATACCAAGAAACAAGGCAAAGAGAACAGGTTTCTGGGAGTTTCTGATGCAGCTATCTGGATGCGAAGCACTGGAGAACAGAAACAGCAAAAACAAAACAAACAAAAAAAAAAAGCCCTAAGAGGGGCTGGAACGATATACAGCAGGGAGGATGTTTGCCTTGCACATAACTGACCCGGCTCAATCCCTGGCATCCCATATGGTCCCCAAGCACTGCCAGCAGTAATTCCTGGGAGGGAAGGAGGGAGAGGGAAGGGGGAAAGGGGGGTGGGGGAGAGAGCTTGTTTACTGTTCCCCAAGGGGACCACAGATCAACCCAGTGAATAGGCAGAGCAAAGGGCTGGTCATGAGGGTGGGCAACAGCCATCAAATCAAGGGCAC